>CAUYRT010022311.1:0-33011 GCA_963574885.1 Lepilemur ruficaudatus
AGGCTGGTTTTGAACTCCTGACCTTGAGCAATCCGCCCGCCTCAGCCTCCCAGAGTGCTAGGATTACAGGCGTGAGCCAATGCACCCGGCCAGACCCTTCTTTGAAACGCCTCAAAACACCATACCCACACAAGGAAGTCAGGTTTAGGAAACAAATACCAAAAATAGGCATTGAAACCGTGTCAGGTGGGAAGTCAGGATCAGTCTGTCTACACTGTCTTGGAGCCTAACAGTCCCCAGCCTGGGGAAACACGGGGGCTGCTTTAGACAATGCTTGGCTCTTCGGGCCGACACAGTGGTCTGTAGACCATGTTGTGTGTGGTAACACACCCCAGACACAACACTGTGAATTTTTAATGCAAGTTTAAATAGCCCCGTGGGCTGACGGCCACTCTGATCCCTCACCCCTTCTCCACTGTTGGGGGCACTCTAGCTGAAGGACAGCGTGGACAGTGCTCCTGGCCCAGCCATCGCCATAATGGCAGCTCCTGTTTAGTGCACACTCTTAGGGTCCCCATGCATCAGCTGCACTGGCTGGTGACAGTCCCGTGAGGTGGGTTTTATCATGATGTCCATGTTCCAGGTGGTGAAACTGAGGCTCCTCAGGTGTTCTGTCTAAGTCAGGGTCACGCAGCAAGTGAGCGGTAGACCTGGGTTCCCAACTCATGTCTCCTCTGCCTCTGGCGCCCTTGACCTTAATCGCTGTGCTGTCCTGGAGCTGGTTGAGGAATTTGGGGGGGTGTCTGGGTTGAAGGGGAGCCAGTGGGAAGGGAGAGGGTACCTGGCTGTGCTCTGTGGAGAGGCCACTTGTCCTAAGAGGCCTTCGGCAGGGGAGGAGCAGAGGGCAGGCTGGCGCCACCTGGCACCCCCAGCAGCTAGGGGCCAGGTTGGGGGTAGGGGGCAGGGGGATTCCTGGGCTTCCGTGGTCCCTGCTCGATGGGAGGAAGTCAGGGCACCTTTCTGCAGAGGGAGCCAGGGGTCGCCAATGAGCCCAAAAAGTGCTCAGTTGTCACTCTGGGAATTGTTTAAAAATATCAGTGCCGAGGGCTAAGTGCAGTGCATAGTCCCGGGGGCTCCTGGACCAGGGGGAAAATCAAGGACATTCCTGGTGAAATGGGCGATACCCGGATGTGGACTGGATTAGAGTACAGCAGCAGTGTTGCTGTCCTGGGCTGGATACTCTACTGTGGCAGGTGAGAGAGGGCCCTTGTTCTTAGGAAACGCACTTGGGACCATTAAGGGGAGCAGACACAGAACATCTGCAGTTACCTCTCACGTGGTTCAGAGAAACAGAGTGTTTCTATTTGGACCAAGCAAGTGGGGGGAGATGTAGACGCTGGGTGAATCTGAGTAAGGGAGCTCTTTGCACTCCACTGCAATTTTTCTGTAAGTTTGAAATTGTCAATATAAGATTACCACAAAAAAATATATATATATTTTTTAAGACAAGAGTCTCACTCTCTTGCTTGGGCTAGAGTGCCGTGGTGTCAGCCTAGCTCACAGCAACCTCAAATTCCTAGGCTCAAGCGAGCCTCCTGCCTCAGCCTCCCGAGTAGCTGGGACCACAGCTACATGCCACCACATCAGCTAATTTTTCTATTTTCAGTAGAGACGGGATCTCGCTCTTGCTCAGACTGGACACAAATTTTTTTAAAAGCAAAGAAACCCACCCAAGCTCAAGCCTTGCTCCAGGTTTGGATTCAGCTGGTGTTGGGGAGGGGCCAAGTGTTGGGATTGTTAAATGATCCCCCGGTGAGGCCGGCCCGGTGACTCACACCTGTAATCCTAGCACTTTGGGAGGATGAGGTGGGAGGATCGCTTGAGCCCAGGAGTTCAAGATCAGCCTGGTAGCCGGGCATGGTGGCGCATGCCTGTAGTCCCAGCTATTTGGGAGGCTGAGGCAGTAGGATTGCTTGAGCCCAGGAGTTTGAGGTTGCTGTGAGCTAGGCTGACGCCACGACACTCACTCTAAGCCCGGGCAGCAGAGTGAGACTCTGTCTCAAAAAAAAAAAAAAAAAAGATCAGCCTGGGCAACATAGCGAAGACCCCCCCCCCCACCACCACCCCCTGCCAATCTCTACAAAAGATTTTTTAAAATTTAGCCAGGCATGGTGGTAGCACACACCTGTAGTTGCAAGTACTTAGGAGGTCAAAGCAGGAATATAGCTTGAGCCCAGGAAATTGAGGCTGCAGTGAGCTATGATCGCACCAGGGCACCCCAGCCTGGTGCGAGAGCGAGGCCCTGTCTTTAAAAAAAAAAAAAATTATCTCCTAGTGTGATGTGCAGCCGGAAGTGACAGCCCCTGTGCAGGGGAATGGGTGGGGAGGGGGCTTAGTGTTACTTCCAGCAATCCCCCACCCCCACCCTCCTAGCATTTGCAAGAATGGGCAAGAGGAATTCAGCCGAATGCACCAGAGCCAAGGAAGCCAAGACTGAAACTCGACATGCAGCCTCTGGGACTTGGGGCACCCATGTGTGGCCCCAGCCCCGTGGGTCTGAATCTGCGGGGAGGGCTCCAGCCTGCACTTGGACCCCAAGCATCAGGGCCGGGGGGCACGTGGCCATTGGCATCCTCACTGGCTGCACACCGAGCCTGTAACTGGGCCAGCTCCGAGCACTGGATGGGCTCAATCTCACGTGTCCTTTGCCACTGTCCAGACTGTGGGCCGCCACCCCTGCTTATAAAGGAAACTGAGGCCTAGAGGCACAGAGTCACTTGCCTGGCTCCCCCACCCTCACTCATCAGAGTCCAGACAGGGGACTTGGGGTGGACACAGAGGGTGCCCCCTGACCCCCAAGCGCCCTCTGGTTTCAGGCCAGGAAGACTACGACCGGCTGCGGCCCCTGTCCTACCAAAACACGCACCTCGTGCTCATCTGCTACGATGTCATGAACCCCACCAGCTACGACAACGTCCTTATCAAGGTGAGGCCACCTCCCGGCCAGCCTGACCGTGGGGGTGGGGGCCCGGATCTGGGCCGGCCCCAGCCCTGATGCCCTGCCTTCTCCCCAGTGGTTCCCTGAGGTCACGCATTTCTGCCGTGGGACCCCCATGGTGCTCATTGGCTGCAAGACAGACCTGAGGAAGGACAAGGAACAGCTGCGAAAACTCCGGGCCGCCCAGCTGGAGCCCATCACCTACACACAGGTCAGCCAGGGCCCCCACCCAAACCCACCGCCAGGGGCCACGGTCCTGGGGCACAGTGGTGGCTGAAAAGCCTCCCAGACCTCTGGCCTTTGCAAATAGGGTGCCTTAGTGGCCTTTCAGGGAGCCGAAGCAAGCAGGACTCTAGGAATAGTAAGTTTTAAATATTGATAGCCCTTGGATTTGAGCACTTTACGTTTCTCGCCTCATTTAATCCTTATAACTCTGAAGCCGGTGCTGTGAACAGTCCCGTTTACAGGGGAGAAACTGAAGCCCAGAGAGGTTAAGCAGCTTGCCCATGGTCACACAGCTCCACACCTGAAGTGGAGCCAGGATCTGTCCTACCCACTCGGGCTGCAGAGTCTGCCCAAGGGGACGAGCGGGACAGGCCCTGCTTGGAAGTAGCCTTCCCTGCCCAGGAGAGTCGCAGGCACATCCAAACCCTGCAGCTTTTTGGGTGAGGCATGGGAGAACAAATAGAATAAAAGGAGTGTAAAGGGAAATTAATAAACTTTAATGAAAAGGAATAAGCCTTGATGAAGGTAAATTCATTTTAAAAATAATTTTTCTTTACTCTCATGGCAAGCTCAGTTGCCTGAAGTGTGCTTTCAGAGAAGAGAAAGGGAGAGGTGTGGCCCAAGTCCTTTCTGTCTTGAGGCCTCCCAAGCCTGGGAGACACCACCTGGGAGCGCCACCCCGGCTCTCAGAATTCAGCCCCTGCCTGCAGCTGGACAGAGGGTGGAGCGGGGCCGGGCCAGGCTTCTCCCGCAGCCACAGCCCCTGGGCAGCACCCAACAGGCCCCACGTCCCAGCCCTGCGATGGAGGGGAGAAGGGCCCCCATACACCCCTAAATTCATGAGGCGTCAGGTAGCGCTGGGGGTCCCATACTCCGGGCCCCCTCCCCTAACGCTGGCTCCTTCCGTACCCAGGGCCTAAGCACCTGCCAACAGATGCGAGCTGCGCTCTACCTGGAATGTTCTGCCAAGTTCCGAGAGAACGTGGAGGACGTCTTCCGAGAGGCCGCCAAGGTGGCCCTGAGCGCTCTGAAGAAAGCACAGCGGCAGAAAAAACGCCGGCTTTGCCTGCTGCTCTGATCCCATCGCAGGTGGCCTTCGTGACAGCACTGACAGGGCCCGGGTATCCAGGCCCAGATTGTGCCTGGGATCCTGCCGCATCCCCAACAATTCTCTGGCACCTGGTGTCTCGGGCCTGCAGCTAGACTCTTGGAACGTTCTGGAACTCTCCTTTCCCAGCTGGGGCTCTGACCACAAGCCCAGCTCCAGGCTTACACTGGAGTGTGGTAATGATGAGGGTGCTGGGTCCTCCTCCTTTTGTACCCCAGAGCCAGCGTTTGTCCCCAGGCCTCAGGAGTACACTCATCACAGCCTCCACCAGCCACACGTGTGCCCTGTTGCAGACCCGACTTATGCTTAAAAGTAAATCCACATCTGGGAGTGGGCGCGTGTGGATCTGGTGTTCCACACGGGCACCCCGCCGCTCCTGCCACCCGCCTCCCTGGGCTCCCGAGATAGCCACGGCTGCACCCTCCAGCTTCTTCCTTCCTTCCCACGGGAACTCGGGGCACAGCGGGGCCGGGGCCTATCAGGAGAACACAGGCAGCAGCCCCGGATGAGGGCCTGCTCCCCCACATGGAAGACGTCAGCCTCAGGCTTCGGCTTGGCCACCACCCCTGCGGAGCTGGGCATGTGTGCACAGGGGCAGAGAAAAGGGTCTCTCAGCAGTAAGACCAACGCCCTGTACCAGCCGTCTGCCTGCCATGCAAGATCTCCTCCAACCCCCCACTGTCGGAGACTCAGGGTGGAAAGCGCCATCAGCTCCTTGTATGATCTTGAGCGAGTCAGTTCTCTCTAGAATGTCCTCACCTGCGACACGACAGGATTGGCCCATTTAAATAGTCCAGCTACCTACCTTCTGTCCCTCACAGCCTCTGCTTCTGCCAGCACATGACGTCCAGGAGCTGCGACCATCCTGGCCTCCTTTGAGAACTGACATGATCGACCCCCTGCCCACGCGGGATGGCTTCTCAAACCCGGGCCACAGACTGCCTGTGAGCAACAGCCAAATACCTGAGCCCGGAACCTCCTGGCAGCTCTGGGGTCCAGGAGCGAGGACTGTTTGAACAAGTGCCCCAGGTGATTCTAATGCCCATCAGAGATCGAGAGCCGCCCCGTGCTGGAGTGAGCCTCGGAGTGGGTGTTGCCTAAGATGGGGTAATGGCTTCAGGTGGCACCTGCCCTCCCTGCCATCTCCTGCCTAAGCCCCCCTTGCCCAGCGCTGGTGCCCCAACTAAACCTGAGCTGCTCAGAAGTCAGGCTGCCAAGGGGGAAGACTGAACCCTCCCCCAGCTGGTTTCTCCAAGGCCCTGCCATCCCATGGGGAATCAACCAAGGACCTCTTGTTCTGGAAGAATCCAAAGCCTTGTGGACAAATGATGGGCTAAGGGAAAAGTCAGCAAACTATAGCCTATGGGCCACATCTGGCTATGGCCTGTTTTTGTAAATAAAGTTTTATTGGAACACACCCACGTCGCTTCACTTACTGGCTTTTGCCCTACAACGGCAGACTGGAGTAGCTGCCGCAGAGACCCTCCGGCCCTTACACAGTCTGTTGAGGCCTCATGCAGGGCCGACCCAAGCGCCTGAGAAGCGCCAGCTAGGAGACCTGCGCAGGGAACAGGCAGGGGTGACGGAGTGGTGGGGCGGAGACCAGTCGCGTCCTATGGGAACGCTGCCAGATCCTTACATTTTTCTAGGGAAAGCAGAAATCTCGGTTTTTATTTTGGTTACAACGTAACTAATTTTAAAAATTTAAAATCCCTTTGAGGGGCAAACAAGGCATGTCTGTGGACGCCAGCCGTGAAGCCGGTCCCAGCGGATCTGCAGGGAAGTAGTTAAGGGCAGCTGAGGCCCATGGGGGGGAGAAGTGGCAGAAGCTTCAACCACACCGGCCTGCCCGGCTGTACAGAACCTCACAGGAGGTGGGCGACCAGCAGCCCTGGCCTGGCCTCCCTGGGCGGCCTCTGGGGGCTTAGCCTGCTCAGACCCCTCCCCGCCCCACATTCCAGAACCTGAGCTGGGGGGAGAGACCAGAGAGTTGGGCGACATCCATGATGGCTTAGGTGCCAGCCAGCGCTGAGGGCCTTGGAGCCACTCCTGGAGTACTCGCTGCAGGACCAGGCAGATGGGCCACAGGGAGGGTCAGGCAACCCCAGAGAGGGAGGGCGCTTCCTGGGTAGCTCAGAGCACGCAGGAGCTGGGGCGCCCTCTGGTGGTGACCCTCAGGACAGCCCCCCTCCAGTAGCCCCGGTGGCCACAGGAGGACAAGCCAGGAGGCACAAAGAGCTAGAGGCAAAGGACAGTGGTTCTCCGAGAACTAGAATAGCCCCCATCGCGGGAGCTGAGCTTACAGCAGAGGCCGAGGCCCCTGGGGAGGGAAGGCTCTGCGGGCGCCGAAGGGCTTCATTCCACCCCCACACCGGGGACTAGGTAAGTAGCAGGTCAGCAGAAATCCAACCCCAGAGAGGCACATCCAGACCCCATTGTGAGGGGTTCAAATGACGGGAGTGGGGACAGAGGGGCTCCCTGAGGCTTCAGGCCTCTCCCCCAGGAAGACTGGCCCAGTCCCAGCTGGGACATTGGGAGGACCCAGTATTAAATATGTCATAAATAGGTGGGCTAATACTGTGCGCACAGGCGGGGTTCACATTTCTCATGTCCGGCGGGGACCAGGCCTGGGCCCCACAGCGATGCCACTGGCCTCTGAGATGGCTGCGGCCAGCGCTGCTGGGGGCGCTCTGCGGCCAGGTGCCACCAGACTCCCTGATGGCTCCAAGACCTGGGGCCCGAGGGGCACAAGAGTCCAAGGCTCATGGCTTCTTTGTCTTGTTTCTGTTCTTCTGGAGTTTGGCATGCACGACTTTGAGTGTGGTCAAGAAGTTGCCGAGGAAGAGGATGAGGAACGTGAGTGCCAGCACAAATACCTGGAGGGGCCGGAGAAGCAGCAGGGCCCGGGGCAGAGAGAAGGGGGAGCTCGATCAATGGCCCTGCTGCAAACCCCCACGCAACCCCCTAGCAAAACCACCCCCGAACTGCAGGGTTTGCCCGCAGGAGACAGAGATGTGGGCGACCTGGGTGACAGGCAGGGGCCTGGGCAGCGTTCTGTAGTGAGGGCCTCCCTTCCTTCCCTCCCATCCACCCACCTCTCCCAGGCACCAGGAACGGGAGGTGGCTAAGGACAGACTTCCCAAACAGGGCTGGCCCTCCCCAAAGAACCTCCCCACCAGCCCTCACGCCCCCTCCCCCCACACCCATACCTGCCATTCTTTGCATTCCTCGTGGGTGGAGAGCTCGAATAACGTGACAGCGTTGTAGAGCTGCCAGAACTGCAGAGAGGGAGACAGGCACTGCTCAACCTGGTTTCCAGGTTGCCCTGGAGACCCACCCGGAAAGCCAGGGAGATGGACTGGGCCCCCCCAGCTTTGAGTATCAACCACCCAAGACATTGCCACCCACCCAAAATGAAACTGTGGGCACCCCAGGCCAGAGAAGGTCTGCCCTTGGTGTCCTTGGGCCCAGAGGGCTGTCCTGACCCCAGGACCCTGTGGGGCCCAGCATGGGAATGGCCAGAGGATGGAGAGGCCTGAAGACCTGCTGTTCCCGGGGGCCAGCCCAGAAAGGAGATACCCACAAACTCCAGGGGGACTCACGTGGCCACAGAAGAGGAAGGGCAGGAGGAAGGTGAGGCCCCGCCACATCCAGGACTGGAAGCCTTCTGCGGGGAGGAGCAAGGAGGCATGTGAGGGCTCATGTCCCCACAGCCCCACCAGGCACCCTATGACTAGCCAGAAACAAACATACGTGGGCATGGAGGGATGGCCCCCACCATGACAATAACAGCCCTTGTCCCCAGGCCTGATTGCTCTCACTCCTCAAAGCAGGGCCTACTTACAGTAATTTGATAGAAATGATCATCTCAAAAAATAGCTGAGTTTTATTAAAAACAGTCTCCCCTGAAAGTTTGGACAAGAGTGTCTCCAGACTTTCCTGACTGGGCACCCCCATGGGTCAGGAGAGTCAAGTATGTGTCCCCAGTGTATACACATTTATATATTTGTACGTTTTTCCATGTAGACATGTTATACAGAAAGTAGATGCACAACCAACACCAGACTAATACTATGTGTATTATAAAACACGATGAAAAACTAGACACTCCAAAAGGATAAGGCAGAGGCCCAGCATCAGCGCCTGGCCCTCGGCTGGCCTCAGGGTTAGTGGAAACAGAATCCGTGATGAATCATGAAAAGCAACGCGATGGAGGATGGCGCGTGGCTTTGCTGTGTGGCAGGTCTCGCTAGGACGTGCTTCTGCATGTGCCCCTCCCGCCCCAGCAGGGCCCAGCTACTCACCTACGGTGAGGTCCAGGTGATTCCTCTCCCCCAGAGCCCGCAGCCGGTAGAGGCAGCCCCGCTGGTAATAATATTGCAGGAACTGCACACAGCCTGCAGGGGGAGCACAGCGCCAGGCTCAAGAGGGGCCCCCTCCTCTCTGCCCCACGTCTGCAGGCCGGCGGGTCTTCGCTGGCCAGAGAGCAGGGAGGGCGCCCTGGTTACAACCCTCTCCCACCTCTGACACACACGCTTTGGTTTGAACCGGCTTTATCCCTCATCCAGGGACACAAAGAGTCCAGGCATGTGAGGACCCATCTATGGCCCAGCTAGATTAGAAACTTCTTGAGTTTCCCGAGGCATACGACAGGCACTCAATGTTTGCTGGAATGCAAGATGTGCCCATGCTGTGCTGGGAGCTGTGTGCAGTGCCAAAACACAAGAGTTCCATACAATGGGATACTTTGTAGTTGCTAAAGTGAGGAAGTGAGGGCATGGAAAAACAGCCATGGGAAATTGTTAAAATCGAAGTTTTTAAAGTGGGTTATAACAGTCAAGTTCCACAAACAGAAAGATCCCACATGTGTCAAATATACATATGCAATACATATATATGTATTAAGAATAAAAACATGTGAAAGGGCATAAATCTTAATTAACATTGATCACCTCAAGGGTGGGATAATATACAATTTCCATTCTTGGCTTTAGACATTTGTATTTGTTTGCAAGCAGGTTTTTATTTAAAAATTCAGCTGTATTTTTTGAAAAGGCAATATGCACACGGTATAAAATTCAAAGGGAGCAAACAGGTTCTTGGTGAAAAGTGAAACTCTCTCCCTGTCCCCAGCTGTCCAAGCCCCCTACCCAGAGCCCAGAGGCAACCCTCGGGGCGAGTTCATCATATACAAATCCAGAGCCATTCTCACATGAAAAAATATACATATTTCAATTTTGAGGACTTATTTAAGACTTGGAAACAAGGTTAGTGACCCAGCACTACATAGTTCCCAAAGGTCGCAGTTGGTCTGACCTGGGGAAGGAACAGGTGGGGGCTGGAAGGTAGGGTGGAGTTGATCTGGGCAGTGGGACAGCTCCTTTCTGGATTTCTGGGACCCTCCCTTCCCCAGTCTGGTCTCCCTTCCACACAGGCAAGCACTGATGACAGCTGGGGCCCCCCTCCTGAAAGCCGCAGGAAACCGCACCCCCTCCCCCAAAGCTGGGCAAGAGACACTCACTCTGAAAAATTGAAAACGCTAAAAACTGATTTCGGAACTTCTGATAAATGAGTCCATTAGGCCTGGAGAGAAGGTGAGGGGGAAAACAAAGGTGGGGTGCGCTGTGAAATCACACACTCATCCCCGCCCCACCTGTTCCAACCGGGAGAGAAGCAAAGGTTTTCAGGTTAAACCGAGGTCCCCGATTCCTGCCCTTCTCTGTTCCTGACGCTAGACCAGAACTAGGGGAGCCCGCGTAGTCACGGTGAAGCCCAGGTTCCTGCCAGTCCCCTCTGTCCTCCAGTGTCTTTTAGTACCACGGCCTCCTTCGCTTCCTGTCACCTCTGCCCCAGGCCGCTGGGACCCTAAAACATTTCCCAAAACATCCGGGGAATGCTCCCCACTGGCTTGGCGAGGCCCCTAAGCTCATCCCTGCCTTCCTACCCGAAGTCCACCCTTCTGCATCAGCCCTCCCGGCTACCCGGCTTCCTGGGGAGGACACGGGGCACTGGGGCAGCTACTCACCAGGTCAGCATCACTCCGGACAGGAACGTGGAGACGTAGTGGTGCGACACCCACCAGCCTTTAATTCTCGGGGGGAAGGAGAGAAGGAGGGGCGCTCAGGCAGCGGGGACACACCAGGCATCTGCCTCCAGCCCACGTGGGCAGGGGCTGCCCTGCGGCTCGGAAATAGCTTCTTGGAGTAAGAAACGGTCCCAAGCCATGACCTTGCCCCTATTTCTGCCCTGCAGAGCCACATAATCCCAAACCTGCAGATTAGCCCAGAGATCCACTGAGGCTTCCAGGGGGTTCCACAACCCTCAACACATCCCAAATCTTGCCCACCTTTAATCCCTGCCTCCCTGCCTCCCTGCCCTCTCTCCTCCCGTCCTCCCCAGCACTGAGGTGCTCCAGGCATCTGGCCTCCCCTTGAACTTGCCAAGCCTGTTGCCATCTCAGGGCCCGTTCGGACTGAACTGTGTCCCCACCACAATTCCTGTGTTGAAGCCTAACACCCCCTAGTACCTTAGAATGTGACTGTATTTGGAGCTAGGGCATTTAAAGAGGCAATGAGGTTAAATGAGGGCACACAGGTGGGCCCTAATCCAACATGACTGGTGTCTCTGTAAGAAGAGCAGAGACACCAGGATGTGCACGCACAGAGAAAACGCCGTGTGGGGACACAGGGAGAAGGCGCCATGGGCAAGCCATGGAGAGAGGCCTCAGGAGAAAGCAACCCTGCCAGCACCTTGATCTTGAACATCTAGCCTCCCAAACCCTGAGAAAATAAATTTCTGCTGTGTAAGATGTCCAGTCTGTGGCGTTTCGTTCTGGCAGCCCCAGCAGAGTAATACGGGGCCCTCCGTACTTGCCATTCTCCCTGCCTGGCTCCTGGGCCAGAATAACCATCACCTCCTCAAAAAGGCCTTCCCTGGCCGAGCACAGTGGTGCATGCCTGTAATCCTGGCACTCTGGGAGGCCGATAGGGGAGGATCGCTTGAGCTCAGGAGTTCCAGACCAGCCTGAGCAAGAGCGAGACCCTGTCTCTACTAAAAATAGAAAAATTAGCCAGGCGTGGTAGCATGCACCTGTAATCCCAGCTACTCAGGAGGCCAAGGCAAGAGGATCGCTTGAGCCCAGTAGTTTGAGGCTGCAGTGAATTATGATTGAGCCACTGCACTCCAGCCTGGGTAACAGATTGAGACCCTGCCTCTTAAAAAAAAAAAATCAGCTATTCAAGCAACAGCCTATGTGTGCCTTAGGAGATACAGTGAGGGACAAAGTTTTATGTAGCTCCATATTCCTAGCACAAACAGCACCAAGCAGACAACAGGTACTCAATGAATGTTGACATGAATAATGTCCAGAAGGTATGGCTGGTGAAAGCAGCAGCTAGTCTGGATGCCACCAGCACAGAGGTGACAAGAGATTGTTGCAGGCGCTGTGTGAGTTCATGGGGACAATGTAAGACGTCCATCTACTTCTTTGTCCCCAGCAAACCCTCAGCCTCACCCAAATATCCATCTGGTCTGTCAAAGTCTACGAGGACCTCTGGCTCCAATTTTCTGACAGCCAAGGCAGTTGGCCAAATCCTCAGACTTTAAGGTTGAAAAGCAACCAAGAGGTCTCTCTGCAACCTCCCCAGACCCCTGCAGAGCCACACATTAGCCCTCAGATCTTGGTGGGCCCCACCCTCCTTTGTCCTCCTCACGAAGCTCCCCTGAGAAACATCCTCTCCCTGTCTGGGAGCAGCCTGTGCCAGACACAGACTCTAGGCAGCAAGCCTGACCGAGCAGCAGCTTTTAATTTCACAGCTCGCCGTGCCCAGAGCCCAGCTCTGACAGATGCCACCAATAAACACAGCGCAGTGACATCGGGTGAGGCTAGAAATTGCTTCTTCCCCAGCCCGGCATTCACGAGTTCCATCGTCCATCTGCACACCCCAGGGCTCTGGGCTGGTTTTGTGCACGTGTGTTTATACAGCAGTTTTATTGTGATATAATTCAGATACCATACAATTCGTCCATTCAAAGTGTACAATTCAGTGGTTTTTAGTATATTCACAGAGTTATATGACTATTACCACAATCAATTTTAGGGCCTTTTTATCACCCCAAAAAGGAACCTACAGCCATTAGCATTCACTGCCTGGGCCATTTTGCCACAGAAATAAAGCTTGCAGCGGCTTGTAGGCTTTTTCTAATGAGCAGACAAAAGACAGGAAGAGCAGTGCATGCGTGGCCGGAACATACAGCATGACCTGGTATTTGGGACTGTGCCAGGGAGAGCACCGCTCCTTTCAGGACACGGTAGCCATGTTTGTTGGTATGTGGAAAACATGTGCCCCAGCCACTGTTCAAGCCCAGGCCTTTTCTTGCTTTGTGCTGTGAGTTACCTAGACAGCTGGAGAATGGCAGGGTCCCTGCCCTGCCTCCCACCCTCTACATGTTACATGCTTGTGCCCAAGGATCGGCCCCTATAAAAAGCCGGTTAGGCTGGGGGTGGTGGCTCACAACTATAATCCCAGCACTTTGGGAAGCCAGGAGTTCAAAACCAGCCTGGGCAACTTATCAAGACCCCTTCTAGACTACAAAAAAATCAGCCATGTGCCTGTAGTCCTAGCTACTAGAGAGGCTGAGGCAGGCGGCTCACCTGAGCCCAGGTGTCTGCAGTGAGCTGTGAGCAGGTTATTTGCACTGTCTCTTAAAAGCAAATTTAAAAAGCCAGTTAGAGCCAGGTACCCTGGGCAGCTCACCAGAAAAGCAAACACGATTGCCGATTCATTGATTCATTATTCCTTCCTGGCCCACAACTAAATGCAGTGGACATTGGCTCTCTTGCGTGCTGTTAGTCACAGCCCACCCTGGTTCTGCGGCCTCCACTTTCCCACAGGGAACCACCTCACCCCACACTCAATCTGGGTGGGGTGTGTGTATGGGGGTGGGCAGAGCTGAGGAATATAACTGGGCACATGACCCAGAGCCAGCCAATCAGGACTCTGCAGCCCCCCCCACAACAAGGTCAGCATGTGACCCGAGCCTAGCCAATCTAAAGTCTATCTCAAGATTCCAGCAAGATGGGGACGGCTCTCTCCCCAGGGGCTGCTGATCCAGCAGGAGAAGGCTCGGTGGCCCTCGGTGGCCTGGGCTACAGGGGCCTATTAGCGCTGTTCCAGCCCTTTTCACCTCCTTGAACCTCCCAGTTATATATGCCCCTAAGTTCCCCTCAGATTTAGTCCCTATGGGGTGGGTTTCCATCATTAACAAAATTTGCAAGAGAAGTTGACACTGACTGAGCTCATGAGCTTCATTCCTTGGGAAGCATCAGACACAAACCAAGGGTGGCTCCGTCTCACAATGGAGAAGTCCCCACCCCAAAACCTGTATCCCTGACCACACCTCCAGTCCCAATTCAGTGCAACCAAGAACAGGACAAAGAGCCTCAGTCAGACCGAGTGGGCAGCAAGCCTCCAGGAAGCCCACGTGGTTCAGCTCCACTGTCCCCAGAACCTTTCCTCATTGGAACTTGGGTTTGGTTCATTTCAACAAAGACCGTGGGAGTGCTTCCTGGGTCCTGACCCTTAGTTCCTCACCTAGCTCCGAGATGCTTCAGCGATGAGAAAGATAGAGTTCATCCCAATCTGCACCCCTCCTACCACCTCCTCATGTGTTCTCTCGGAATGGTTTCTTAGCTATTCCCTGGTCAGGGGCCAGGTGGGAGGGGAAACCTCAAAGGCATCTATCTCCCTTGCCCACCCCCAGGATAATTCGGCTCTGAGAAGGAGCTGAGGGAGAGTGGAGGCTGAATATGCAACAGATGTTAAGCATGAGTCACAAGTTTTAGCCACCAGATTCAGCCCACCTGCCTTGCCCCTTGCCCACAACAGTCATTGTAGAAGATGGCAGTTGTTTAGGCCACCAGCCCCATTCCAGACTCCACTCACCCAATCCAAGCCTCTGCCCCTGGCCCACAGTGGGAGGCAGGACTGGAGGAATGCTTCTACTACAACTTGAAATTCCTTAAATGATATTTGCCACAAAGGGGTCTTTGCCAAAAAAAAAAAAAAAAAAAAAAACAAAAAAACTCTGTGTCCCCAAAAGGCACAGACTGAGAGTCATTTCAGAGTTCCTCGCTTAGCATCTGGTACTTAGGAGATGACCATAAATGTGTGATTGAATGGCAGATGGGGTAGGGAGTAGAACAGACCCTCTTGCAAGCTCCGAGACAACTATTCCTGCTCTCCCATCAGAGCACGAGCTTCAGGGAACCCAGAAAAGCTCCTGCTGAACTGTTAGGCAGGTGAGGCTTGCCCCCTTCAGTGCCTCCCTCTGTTTTCCTGGTGAGCCCCACACCTGCAAGGACCCCAGTCAGTCCTGCTTCCTTCTCTCTGGTAACCGCCCTTGCACAGCTTGTCATACTAGGAAAAAGAGTAACTCTTAGTAAATAAAGTAGGATGTCTGCTAGAGGCACAGCATGCCCCTGAGCAGAAGGGTGAGATGCCAAGACTGATCTAGGAAGCCAAGGGTACAGGAAGAGGATTAGCCACAAGGAAGCCTGGCCTCTTGCCTTGGCTCCATTCCGCACTATAAACTACCCTGGCTACCCTCCAACCACACCCAAAAGCAAAATACTATTCACTCAAAAATTAAGGAAAACTATGAATGTTATTTACTTGGTAAGTTTTCTACTTCAGTGTTTCCCAAAACATGAGGAGCATACCAAGTTTTAGATGATACCAGAGTGCGACACTAGATAACACTGAATCACGAGGTGAGAAGTCCTCTTTTTGGTTCTCTTTCCATTCTCCTGATTAAGTCAAGGAGAGAATCTCAGCTGGATGCCAGGACATCTTTAACACGTTGCAAGATCTGTTCATCTCCCTTTTCCCACAGACACACAGAGAGATGGCAGGCCTCAGGCTCCCAGACTTGGGAAGCAAGAACAGCTGACTTCAATACAGTGAAAACAAAAGGATATTTTTACAGGACTCTCCTCCTGCAACTGATGCTGGTTTTCCATGTATAGAGGTAAAATAGTTTCCTTTTAAAATAAATTAACATTTATGTGAAAAAAAAATGGAGGTTGTTTCAATCCATAGTTCATTCCTGTTTATTGACAAGTAGTGTTCCATGGTCCGGATAGACCAGTTCATGTACCTGTCATGTTTGTTCTCATTTGGGTTCTCTCCAGTTTTTGGCTATTAAAAATAAACCTGCTATAAATATTCAAATACAAAAAAAATGGAGGATTGATTTAAAATGAGTAAATTGTCATCCAGTAGTATGTAGATATGACAAAAATGGCGTTCAGTTTGAGAAACACTGATCGTTTCTAAATGGCTACGTGCTACAGGCTTCGTTCCTAAGAATCACCAGCCCCCTCAGGAGGCCAGGAGGAGGGGAACGCTTGTCCTTACCTCTGGGCTCTATGTTCAGGGTAAGATCCAGAAGGGTAGGGACCTGCCATAGAGACCACCAGGCAGAAAAAGTGAGAAAGTGGCAAATTATTTGGGTGCGGTTGGCAGATGCCCATTGGTCTGAAATGCACAGTGGCTCCTGGACGTTCCTCACAGGAGGGAGGAAGTGGGGAGAGTTGGGCAGTTACTTTTTTTTTTTTTTTTGATACAGAGTCTAACTCTGTTGACCGGGCTAGAGTGCCGTGGCGTCAGCCTAGCTCACAGCAACCTCAAACTCCTGGGCTCAAGTGATCCTCCTGTCTCAGCCTCCCAAGTAGCTAGGACTACAGGTATGCGCCACCATGCCCGGCTAGTTTTTTCTATATATTTTTAGTTGGCCAATTAATTTCTTTCTATTTTTTAGTAGAGACAGGGTCTTGCTCTTGCTCAGGCTGTTCTCGAACTCCTGAGCTCAAACGATCCTCCCACCTCGGCCTCCCAGAGTGCTAGAATTACAGGTGTGAGCCACCATGCCTGGCCGGGAGGTTGTTACTTTTTGTTTCAGGAAGGAACAGGAACAAGAATGGCATGCTGAGGTTCAAATGGCCATCCCAAAAAGGAATCTGGGCCGGGCACAGTGGTGCATGCTGTAGTCCCAGCTACTTGGGAGGCTGAGGTGGGAGGATCCCTTTAGCCCAGGAGTTCGAAATTAGTCTGGGCAACAAATTGCAAAAGAAAAAGGAAAAAGGAATCAGTCCTTTGGAAAATGGGGTCTCCAGGTGGTAAGCCATGGGTCTTAACTGGGTCCCAAGACTCAGCTTAGAGACAGGCAAGGCAGGAAGGAGACTAGGAGAAAATAGTGGGGTTTCTTGCACTAGAAGCCCTTCAGATGGCAGAACAAGGGAACCCCCCCATCTCGCCTAGATTCATTCAACACCACCGTGACACAGTCATCCCCCCTCCGGGGACTTTGAAACAGCCCAGAGAGGGGACACGACATGCCCAGGGTCACAGGCATGGCTCAGGAACTGCCCTGGGACTGGAACTCAGGATCCCTCACTCCCAACCTGGCCTCCATCCTCCTCGGCATCCTCTCTTTGACAGGCAGGTTTGGCCTAAGACCCTCATCACCTGCCCACTCTCCTCTCCATCTCCCTATGGAGGACCATCCACTTTTGTCATCAAAATCCATTCATCCTTCTAGTGACAATATCCCAATTTTCCTCCCAATACCCCAATTCCCCTTCTGACACTCAGCTTCCACTGATGGCTACAGGCAGGGGTGGGCGTGAGGCTCAATCCTGGCCAGTCACAGCGGTGCATTCTCTGGAGACAGTGACTGGTTCAGGGACAGGCATGTGATCCTGTCAGTGTCTGGACCCAGCCAATGGGATCCAGTGAGAACGTGCCCTGTTTGCTGAGAACCCTGGAAATAATGACGAGTGCCTGGAGCTGCTGGGTGCCCCTGCATGCAACCTGGGAATAAAGACAACACAGTAGATGGCAGAGGTGACAGATGGAGAGAAACTGGGTCCTGATGACACTGTCTGAGCACCTGGATCTAGCCTTACCTGATGTCAGACCAATGGTCTTATTCTTTTTATGAGAAAATATATTTCCTGGTATGTTAAACCAGTTTGAGTGAGGATTTCTGTTGCTCATAAGCAAGAGATTGACCTTAAACATGATGCTGCTTCAACAGCAGCAGACAGCTTTCCTCCTCCCCTGGTCTGGACAGCCCCAGAGCCCATGAGGAGGAAAGGAACGCAGGCTGAGGGTATTGGCCCTCCCCTCACTCCCCTCCATGACAGGCTTCCCTTTGGCTCCCTCTGTGCCCTCCAAGGAGCCAGGCCCCCAAGTACCTGGAGCCGTTGCTGATGAGAATGCTCTCTCGAATCGTCAGGGTGCAGTAATACCACACCAGCAGGAAGTTAAAGACCTCGTCGGTCACCCTGGTGAGGAAACAGCGAGGGAGCAGGCATGAGAACCAGGGACAGGCGTCCCACCTTCGCCCCACAGAACAGCGAACCAGGACAAGGGCTGCCCACAGCAGGTGCTGCCTCTGGATACCCCACTGATGCGGAAGACAGAGGAGTTTGGCCTCTTGTGCGCCGTCTCTCCCCTGGAATCCCACGGCCCTCCTCACCGTGCTACCTGTACCCTACCTGGGCTTCCAGCTCCTTCCCTGACCACCCAGCCCAGGGCAACCTATCTCTCTTCCAAATTCTCCCTGTGTGATGTGAAATCTCTGGTGAAATGGTAACATGAGGACTTTAAGAACAGCAAACTTTGCCGGGCGCGGTGGCTCACGCCTATAATCCTAGCACTCCGGGAGGCTGAGGCGGGCGGACGGCTCAAGGTCAGGAGTTCAAAACCAGCCTGAGCAAGAGCGAGACCCTGTCTCTACTAAACAAATAGAAAGAAACTTGCTGTCTAAGTGGTTCTAAAAAAAAAAAAAAAGAAAAGTAATTGGCCAACTAAAAATACATAGAAAAAATTAGCCGGGCATGGTAGCGCATGCCTGTAGTTCCAGCTGCTTGGGAGGGTGAGGCAGAAGGATCGCTTGAGCCCAGGAGTTTGAGGTTGCTGTGAGCTAGGCTGATGGTACAGCACTCTACTCAGGGCAACTGAGTGAGACTCTGTCTCAAAAAAAAAAAAAAAAAAGGACAGCAACCTTAATATTCTAAGTTGTCTGCAGTGTTAAGATGTAAACTCCTTCCAATCCCTTAACCCAGCTGGAAACCTTCTTACACATAAAAAAAATTCCCGTGGGCCGTGTAGTGTGGGAGACTGACTCAACTCCTGTGGCTCCACCATGGTGACCACAGCGTGTGCTGGGCCGTGGTCAGTGTGGCGGGGGACAGGGACAAACACACTGTCGCGGGGTTTGGCAGAGACCCACCAGCCTCAGACTTGCCATCTGTAAATGGAAAGGCTGAGCTCCTATGTAAGCGTCCCTGGGTGAAGGGATCCTGGGACAGAGCCAGTGACAACAGCCCTCCACAGGCTCTCCTGCCACTGCCAGTATCCCTGTAGATGTGTCGATGAAGGCTTTGTCTTTGACCCCGACAGGGACGCTCCACTGTACCTCGAGGGCTGTACAGACTCGCTCGGCACGGTGCCGTCTGTCTGCACAAAGAGGAGGGAGAACACCCCCAACCTGCCCCGTTTCTCTCCCTGATCCTTTTCCCCAACTCTAATGGCCCTAGGAAAATGGAAGGAGGATGCAATTTTATTAACAATGAATGACGTACGGAGACAGCTTTTAAGCTGTGTGGTCACAGAGGACAGATGCTCTCAGCCCACACCCGGCTGAACCATCGCCCTCAGAGCTGGTCTTGAGAGAGTCAGGAACAGACTCTGGAATCCCAGGGCCTGAGTTCAAATCTCGGCTCTGCTTCTTCTCAGCTGTAGGACCACGGACAAGTTATCATTCTCCCGAGCTGACACTTCCCCTATGGAAAGTGGGGGAGGAACAGCACCACCCACGTGGGATAGCTGCGAGCATGAGCTAAGTCTGATACACGCAGTCCTGAAGACAGTCCCTGGAGCACAGTCCCGGGCTCCCTGCTACGACTTTGCAAGCACTACAGTGCACCACAATCTGAGAAAGGGGCCCAGACGACCAACTCTGAGGGAATCAGAGGACAACATGACGGTGAGGGCAGCGAGGGCGGGGCTCAGGGTCCCCAGGGCTGAGGGTCACTTCAGACACCAACTGACTGCCCAGCTCCCCTCCGGGCAGGAGGGAGGCCCAGTGGCACGTCGTGGCTGCCAGGATATTGTTCACTGGTTGCTCTGCTGTCTCTTATCCGTGAGGAGAATAGAAATGAAGTTTTATGGCTCGAGCACTGTTCAGACACCTGCGTACGAGCGTGTGAGTTTCCGCGGCTGCTGTAACAAGTCAGCACACACGTGTGGCAACGGCAACACACATTCGCTCTCACAGCTCTGGAGGGCAAACGTCCGACTGGGCCTCGCAAGGCCTCTTGCCTTTTCCAGCCTCTAGAGGACGCCTGCACTCCTAGGCCCTGGGTCACTCCAGTCTGGCTTCTGTCATCCTTCTGTGACTCTGACCTTCCCGTCTCCCTCCTATCAGCACCCATGTAATTACGTCGGGTCCACCCGGACGATTCAGGGTAACCTTTCCATCTCAAGATTCTTAACTTAGTCACATCTAAAAAGTCCTTTCTGCCACGTAGGCTAACTTAGTCACAGGTTCTAGAGATCAGGACGTGAACATCTTCGGGGACCATACCACGCTGCAGGCATTCTGGACCCTACAAACAGCCTACAGGACCGGCCCTTGAAGCAGGTGGGCAATGTCCATGTTTGTGTCTGCAGAACTCCCAATTGCTAGAACTCGCCCCTCTTGCCATGCCCAGGGGCTTTCTCAGCCACCAGAGCCCACTCTGCTGGTGCCAGAGGCAGATCAGAAGGGCGGAGGAATTAACACTCCGGGGGCAGTCCCCAACTCTCCCGACTGACAGCAGTTGGTGGATAAATACCCAGCTCCCTCCCCCCTGAGGCGGGATACCTCCGAGGCACGTGCTACGCTGTCCCCTAGCTTCCCAGCAGTATTGAGTGCCAGCTGCCCATAGGGTAAGTCTTTCTTGTCTCACTTTCCCTTTCCCCACCAGTCTTTCCTGGGATCACCCCCCAGATAAACTACTGGCACCAAAATGCTTGTCTTGGGGGTTTCTTCTAAGGAAACAAAGTACTACTTCCCATTTTACAGATGAGGAAACTGAGGCTCAGAGAGGGGAAGTGAATGCCCAGGATTACACAGATGGTAAGCACCAGAGTGAGATCCAAGCCCAAGCCCATTCAGCCCAAGCTTAACTCCGACCACCTCTTTCCTCCTGGTTCTAGAGGACGATCCTAACCAGACACACCGGGGGCAGGTTTCAGACTTTCCAGCTGCCTCACCAAAGCTCTTACAGACCAGGCAGCACTGGCAGAGTAGGTGTCCTGGCGCCCACAGGAAAGATAAGCTGGCAGACACGGAGAGATCAAGTGCTCTACTCAAGGCCACACAGCTTGTGGGTGGCAGAGCTGGACCTAGAGCCCAGGGCTCTGGAGGGCTTAGGGGTACCAAGAAGGGCCTCTGGGTGGGGCTCCTAGCCAGGGAGGGATCCCAAGGGGGCAAGAGTAAGGAAAGAAAATCCTGCTACTCGACACACCAGATATCAAGCTGAGAGCTTTTTCATGTATGTCCAGTCTTAGCACAAAGTGATGGTGACACTAAAAACAAGCACTAACACTTAAACAGCACTGACATGCCAGTCACCAGTCTAAACACTCTACAGATATAACTCAGTCCTCACAACGCCCTGCCAAACAGCCTCTGCAACCCTCATTTTCTATGTAAAGAAACTGAGGCAGGGACAGATGAGGTCATTGGCCCGGGGTTAAAGAGCAGGGCAAGCTTCCCTGTGGGCAGCAGGACACAGAGGACCTGCCCGTCCAGCCAGCCCCCTGCTCTGTCCCATGTTGAGCAAATGTAAGGTGTACTGGGTGGAACAGCATCCCCAAAATTCACGTCCACTGGGACCTCAGAATGTGACCTGATTTGGAAATAGGCTCATTGTAGGTGTAACTAGCTAAGAGGAGGGTGTACTGGGGCCCTAAATCCAATGACTGGTGTCCTTACAGGAAGGCCACAAGAGACATACACAGGGAAGAGACCATGTGACGACAAAGGCAGAGATTGGAGTGAAATGACTTTACACCAAGGATGGCCGGCGACCCCCAGAAGCCGGAGAGTTGGGAGAATCCTCCCGTGGCGGCTTCGGGGCCAGCACTGTCCAGCCAATGCTTTGCTTTCAGACTTCGGGCTTCCAGAACTATGAGAAAATATATTTCTGTTGTTTGCCCCCCGCCCATCCCCGGTGGTGGCACTTTGTCCTGGCAGCCCTAGGAGACTAATCCAGAAGGGGGTGAGGAGAAATGGAAACACCCGGGCCCTCCCGAGCCTCAGGACTTGGCAACACGCACGGGTTTTGCTCTCTGAGAGGCCTGGAGGCCCCGGCGCGAGGGGATCCGGTTGCAAACCGAGAACTTTTACCCCCTTCCGAGGGACATGTGGGAAGGCGTTACTGGTGTGTGCAGCCTTTGCCCGCGTGGAGAGGGGCCCCGGGCAGCAGGTGGGCACAGGCCCAGGGCCTAAAAGAGCCTTTGTTAGGACGCTGAAGTGGCCAGACAAGCAGCTGACTCCCAGCCAAGTGCCCGCCAGGAAATCAACCCTTGGCACGTGGGCCAAATGCCAGAGCTGTTCTTGGCTGCCTCCCCCGGGGCAGAAAATCCAGGGCCAGAGAGAGGGACCCGCGGGGCAGGAGCCTCAGCCTCTCAGAGCCGCAGGGCGTCCTGCGCAGATGGCAGCAGCCGGGCTCTCAAGGGCTGTGCCGGCTTGGGCTGAGTGTGTCTGCATACAGTGTGGACGCACTGAATCGTCACAGCCTTGTGAGGCAGGCACTGCCGGCCCCCTCGTTTTACAGATGGGAACACGGAGGCCCAGAGGGAACCTGCCCTGAGCCAGCTGTTCTCAAAGCCAGGATCTAAACCCAGGCAGTCCAGCCGGGCTCGTTTTCTTCTGTCTTCCTTTCTTTTTTGTAATTGAGATATAATTCACATAGCATGAAATCTGCCCTTTTAAAGTACACAATGTAGTGATCTTTAGTGTATTCACAGAGTTGTGCAATGACCACCATTATCTAATTCCAGAACATTCTCACTCCAAAAAGAAACCCTATACCCAATAGCAGTAACCCCCCCTCCCCCCACCCCCTGGCAACCACTGATCTACTGTCTGTCTCTGTGGATTTGCCTGTTCTGGACATTTCATATCCACGGAGTCATACTATGTGGCCTTTCGGGACTGGCTTCTTTCACTCAGCATGACGTTCCCAAGGCTCACGCGTGTTGTGGTGTGTATCAGCCCTTCATTTCTTCTCATGGCTGAATGACATTCCACTGTATGGACATGTCACACTCGGCTCTTTTTTTTTTTTTTGAGACAGAGTCTCATTCTGTCGCCCAGGTTAGAGTGTCGTGGCCTCAGCCTAGCTCACAGCAACCTCAAATCCTGGGCTCAAGTGATCCTCCTGCCTCAGCCTCCCGAGTAGCTGGGACTACAGGCATGCACCACCGCGCCCGGCTAATTTTTTCTATATATGTTTTTAGTTGTCCAATTAATTTCTTTCTATTTTTAGTAGAGATGGGGTCTCGCTCTTGCTCAGGCTGGTCTCGAACTCCTGACCTTGAGCGATTCTCCTGCCTCTGCCTCCCAGAGTGCTAGGATTACAGGCGTGAGCCACCGCGCCTGGCCTCAGCTCTTTCTTAACCACTGCAGTGCAAGGCCTTCCCAGCAGCCGTTTAATGTGTGTTGGATGTGTGCAGGGGGGACAGGGCTGCCATGTTGCCAGGAGAAGTGGCCCTTCTCTACCCTACACCTTGTCATACCAGACACTGCCGCTGCAGAGGCAGTGTGCCCTGGATCCCTCTGGAACCCTCTCCCCCGGCCGCCTCCTCACACCCTGCACACATCGCCATACCCCGTTACCTGTAGTGAAGGACAAATCGACAGGCCACCGCGCCCAGGAGCAGGATGATGGTCAGGTAGAGCTTGAACTTCTCATACTCGTCCTTGTAGGCGAACCTGCCGCGACAGACCCCCCCCCAGGAAAGGTCACGTGACTGTCACTATGCCACCGTCTGAGTGCCGGATACTCAGCTCCCTCAGCTCCTCGACCTGCTGCCACTCCCCTGCGCCACAAGGACCTTCCCAGCCCACTGAAGGAGACAGCTGGCCTTGAATTAATGGTGGTAACCAATTAGGGAAAGAAGGTCCCCATGTCCCTGGACTCCTGGCTTAGGGTTCTGGGCCGGTGTTGGGAATGGGCAGCGGGCAGAGCAGGGTCCCCTCCTTCAGCCAACTGCTGTGGCAGAAATGCCAGGGTTCGCTTTTACCTGGAAATGGGATGGGTTCAGGGTGGACAGGGCTGCCCATTTCCCATGAGAAATGGGGAGTCCTGTCCACCCACCATATTGTGAAAGGAAGGAAGGAAACCTCCCCCAAGTGGTCTCCCCACTGAGAAGGAAAGTGTCAAAAATATTAAAAGCCAGAGCCCTGTTAATGTTTTTTTATTTATTCAAAATCTCCAGCTTAGACCCATCTTCCTCAAGTTGAAAGAACAAACTGCCTGGATTCCTTTGAGCCAGGTCGGGGCTGGGCACACTCACTTGGCCTGGTTGCTGAGGAGGGTCACGTTCACGTTGCCGAGCACCAGATTCAAGTAGAGCCTGGAAGGAAAGACCTGTGAGGCCCGTGACCCTTATAGGCGGCCCCAGTGAAAAACACTCAAACTTACCAAGCACGCACTGAGCCCCCAGTGTTAGAAGACAGGTTGCTAAGCTCAGTGGTCCCACACCAAGAGAGAATGATGATTAACAGGAGAACTGTACAACTGTGACACATGACAGTATGACAAGCCCATCCCCCCACAGAAGCTGGCTTATAGACTTATTTCCCAGCATCCCTTGCAGCCAGATGTGAGCATGTGACTAAGCTGTAGCCAATAAGGTGAAGGCATGGATATGATCTCTGGGTTAATTTAAAAAGAATTCTCTTTAAAAGTATGGAATGGCACTCTGGGAGGCCGAGGCGGGCAGATCGCTCAAGGTCAGGAGTTCGAAACCAGCCTGAGCAAGAGTGAGACCTCATCTCCACTATAAATAGAAAGAAATGAATTGGCCAACTAAAAATATATAGAAAAAATTAGCCGGGCATGGTGGCACATGCCTGTAGTCCCAACTACTTGGGAGGCTGAGGCAGTAGGATTGCTTGAGCCCAGGAGTTTGAGGTTGCTATGAGCTAGGCTGATACCATGGCACTCACTCTAGCCTGGGCAACAGAGTGAGACACGGTCTCAGAAAAAAAAAAAAGTATGGCATGGCCAGGCGTGGTGGCTCACGCCTGTAATCCTAGCACTCTGGGAGGCCGAGGCGGGAGGATCGTTTGAGCTCAGGAGTTCGAGAACAGCCTGAGCAAGAGCGAGACCCCATCTCTACTAAAAAGTAGGAAGAAATTAATTGGCCAACTAAAAATATATAGAAAAAATTAGCCGGGCATGGTGGCGCATGCCTGTAGTCTCAGCTACTTGGGAGGCTGAGGCAGAAGGATCGCTTGAGCCCAGGAGTTTGAAGTTGCTGTGAGCTAGGCTGACGCCATGGCACTCTAGCCCAGGCAAGAGAGTGAGACTGTCTCAAGGGAAAAAAAAAAAAAAAAAGAAAGAAAGAAAGAAAGAAAAAAATAAATAGAAGGCATAACCTTCGTAAGTGTACAACATGATGACTTGTTACATATTCACACATATATCGAACACCTGTTACAAGGATAAAACGCTTCCAGCCCCAGGAGGTCCCTTCATGCCCAGCCCACCCCAAGACAGCTGCCCCCCACCAAAGGCAGTGACTATTTGGTTTCCTATCACCATGGATTCATTTTGCCTATTTTTGAACTTAACATCAATGAACACAGTGTGTAATTTTTCGTGCCTGGCTTCTTCCCTCAATCTTATATCCATGAGATTCAGTCACATTATGTGCAAATCTGCATGTCCTTATTTTTCATGGTGCATAGTACTATACTGAGTACTAATACCACAACTGATGAACATTTTGTTTTCAGTTTTTAGTTGTTTCTGTGTGTGTGGTTAGAGTGCCAAAAATCTACTCTTTTAGCAAACTTCCCATTCATAATACAACATTATTAACTCTAGTCCCCCTGCTTTACATTAGATGTCTAGACTTATTCATCCTACATAACTACCACCTGTACCCTTTAACCCACATCCCCCCACTGCCCTGCACCCCTGCCCTTGGTAACCATCGTTCTACACTCTGTTTCTCTGTATTTGATTTTTTTTTTAAAGATTCCACCTATAAGTGAGATCATGCAGTATTTTTCTTTCTGCATCTGGCTTGTTTCACTTAGCACAATGTCTTTTGGGTTCATCCAAGTGTTTTCAGTTTTTGACTATTATGAATAAAACCACTATGAACATTCTTTTTATTCAATAGAGACATAATTCACATACCACAAAATTAACCCTTTTAAAGTACACAAGTTAACAGTTTCTAAATATATTTACAAAATTGTGTAATCATCACCCTTACCTAATTCCAGAACATTTTTACCACCCCAAAAAGAAACTCCATATCCATGAACAGTCACTTCCCCTTCTCCCCTCCCTCCAGCCTCTGGCAACCACCCATCTACTTTCGGTCTCTATGGATTTGCCTACTCTGGACATTTCATATAAATAGAATCATACAATACATGGCCTTTTGTGTCTGGTTTCTTGGCTGTGAACATTCTTGTACACAGCTTTTACAGGCAGGACATAAGCACTCATTTCCTTTGAGGATATACCCAGGAGTGGAATTTCTAGGTCACGGTATACATACATGTTCAGCTTCAGTAGGAAATGGCAAATGCTTATTGTAAAAGGAGAATCTGCTTGCCCTCTACGGCCTATTTTGCCCTTCCTGAAAATGTGATGGTACAAGCCAGCTTTGGCCGTACAGATGAGGACAACTCCCTGAGGGGTGGTGGAGAGGTAAGCTGAAAAAACCCTGAGCAACCAGATGACCACGAGTCCCCCCGCCTTTGGCCCCCTTGTCTCTGGACTGTTGTTCATGAGAGAGAAACCCTTCTCTCATTGAGCCATTGTACCATCGGGTGTCTGTTACAGGAGCCTGTACACTAACACACTAACAAAGGTGGAAATGAGTTATGGAACCTTGGGGAGGAAAAGTAAATTCCACAGAGGGAGAGGGGTTTGGAAAGGCTTCATTGAGGTGATAACATTTGAATTGGGCTTTGAAGGATAAATAGAAATTTGAGAGGAGAAAAGAGAACAGAAGAACTTTCTAGCTACAAGTGGACTGCAGGGACATTTCTGGTCTGGTGTAACTGGAACGCAGGTATAAGAGGACATCTATCTTCCTGCCTAGCACACAGTCCCTACTTCCTGAAACAGCAACTGCAATTTCCCTTCAGAGAATCATATTCCCCCCAGGCCCTCGGGGAAGGCACGTGACCCAGGCTTGGCCAATCAAAGCAGTGCATCCTCCTGATTGGGTTAAGAATGGTCATGTGACACCATCTAGACCAATGAGAATCAGCCCTGGGACTTTTCCCAGAATGACTAAAGAACAGACTTTCTCTACTAGTTGATTAGCAGGGAGGATGCAAGCCCAAAGCTGCTGGGCACCAGTTTACAGAAAAAAACCTACTTAAGAATAAAACTCACACACTGGAGAAGTTGAGTGAAAAAAAAAAAAAAACTAAATGAGAGGCAGGTCCTACCAGGATCATTTGAGTAGCAGGATACAGCCCTACCTGAAGCTATTCCTGAACTTCTAAGTTACATGAGCTAATAAATTCCTTAGTTTTTCTTAAGCAACTCTGAGTTGGGTTTGTCATCTGTAAACCAAAGATTCCTGACTGACATAAGATGCACAGAGGAATGGGGAGAGGGGAGCTGGGAAGGTGGATTTGAGTGACACCGTGAAAGAGGGTCATGAACGCTAGGCTGCTATAGAAAATGACCACCTAACTCATGGAGTTTTAATCAAACAACAAAAAGGGAGAAGCTCAGAGGAATGGGATAAGATGTAACAGGGCTGGCAAGCCACCTGCCACCCCACCAAGAGCCTAAAAGGAAGCCCCTCCTCCTGGTGGGAGGCTCTGCCTCAGTGCTGGGCCGAACCACGAAATGGGATCATGGTAAAGTGAGGGGACATGCTTGGCAGATCATGCCAGGTCACCAAACAACACTGTTAGGGGGTCTCTCTGGAACAAAGCAGCAATGGTGTTACTGGAGGGAGGCAGTGGGGACTTCTTTGAAGGGGGAAGATGGCTTTGGAGTCAGAATGTCTAGTCTTCACATCCTGGCTTGGCCAAACCCAGCTGAGCCACCTGGGCCAGATATTCCCTGATGTCTCTGAACCTTGTCAAAATGGGGATACCTTAAACTGACACACCAGGTTGTTGAAGATAAAATAAGTGATGTCAAGGGCACTCCCAGCACAATGCAGGGCATGCAGCAGGCACTCAATATGTGTATGCTCCCTTGGGAGAGAACATCTTCCCTCTTGCCCTCAAGTGCACCAGGCACATGGCAGGCGCTGGTTCCTCACAAAAGCCCTCCCAGGAATGTCACTACCACGCGGCACAGCAGAGGTTGCCTCCTGGGCTCATGGAGAACATGTGGGAAGGGTCCTGGCTCCTTCTCTTTCCTGCCTTTGCTCCCCCTTCCCCTCAACCCAAATCCCCAACAGGCAGGTGGGAGTTGCATGGACCGGGTGTTCTAGGCCTGGGCACCTGCCCGTGGCAGGGGCAGGGGGGTCTCCAGCTCCTACCCGTTCTTCTTGGGCAGGTAGGCCTCCATGTCGAAGAAGATGTTCTGCCGCTCCTTGATGTTCGTGGCCATCTGCTGAACGAGCTCCGCCTCCTCCCGGCTGGCATGGCGCTTGTACCTGTGGTCAGAGGTACAGGCACAGAGGCAGGGGCATTACTCAGATGGAGGAACACTCTGGACGCCCCGGGCACTGCCCTCCACCTTTCCGCCCCAACACCTCTTGCTTCAGTTCTCCATCTGTACTCTCTGGGCATGATGCTGCCTCCCTGGTAGCCTTGCAACCTTGGGAAAGTCCTTGAACCTCCCTGCCTTATTTCCCATACCTGAGAAATGGGGATAACATCAGGCCTGCCTCATAGACAGTACCCTGACGAGGATTAAATGAGCACATACGGTGTAAGCATCTAGAATAACACTTGACACATAGTCAAGGCAACCAATCAAGGTCTGTTATTCTTCGGTAACATTTCACTCTCAAAACTAGAAAAACATGGCAGCAGACACACCTCGGAATGGGAGGAGTCTTTAGTCTAAGAACCTAACTCGCCGTCAACCTTCTAACCAAGTGCTTCTCAGCTGGGGACACTGGGCAATGTCTGGAGACATCCTGGTTGACAACAGGAGCGGGGGTGCTGCTGGCACCAAATGGGCGGAGGCCAGGGATGCCACGGAACAGCCTCCCGCAGCAAAGAATTACCGACAGCGCCGAGGCTGAAAAATCCTGGACTTAAAAAAATCTCAGGACTCTGAGTCCTGCCCTCAGTAAGACACTGGTGATGTGTCTACACGGACCCATCAACGCTCTCTGCCCCGTGACGAGTGGGCCTCCGTTTCCAAAATGGGCAGCCAAGCCTGAGCACACAACAGCACACGTGCTGAAGTATTAGGAAAGAGAAACTCCTTCTGCTGGGGTGGCAAAGCCAGCAGGAAGCAAGGCTAGAGGAGATAAACGGGCACTGCCGCTGGCCATCTTGGTGATCAGGAGAGGACAGTCGGCCTGAGAGTGAAGCCACGCTACAGGAAGGCAGAATTCAGAGGAAAAAGCCAGAATCCTACCAATACCCTTTGACCCTCAGATCCAGGGATGCCTGAATACTCCTGGTCCTGTTTTTTTCCACTAAAATTTCCATTCTCTGCTCAAGCCAGTCCTGAGTTGGGCTTGTGTCCCTGCGAACCAGGGAGCCCTGCGTTGCAGCCGCGCCTACCTCTGGAGCGTGCGCTTGAGGTCCTTGAGGCGCTTCTTCTGCTTGCCGATGGAACTGCTGCACAGCGTCTGCAGCGCGCTCAGCTCCTCCAGCTTCTGCCGGTAGATCCTGTGCGTCTCCTGTGCACAGAGGAGCCAGGCGGGTCATGTTTCATAGCTCGCTGCTGCTCAGGGGACGTGACTGCAGAGGTCACACTTGGATGGCCAAAACAATGCAACTATCAAGGATGTGGCTTGGAACACTGGGACTGGAGCCGGGCACAGTGGCTCACATCTGTAATCCTAGCACTTTGGGAGACCGAGGCAGGAGGATTGATTGAGGCCAGGAGTTCAAGACCAGCCTGGGTAACATAGCAAGACCCCCACCTCTATAAAAAATAGAAAAAACAGTTCAGCATGGTGGCATGGGCCTGTAGTCCTCGCTACTTGGCAGGCTGAGGCAGGAGGATCACTTGAGCCTAGGACTTTGAGATTGCAGTGAGCTATAATGATGCCACTGCACTCCAGCCCAGGCATCAGAGTGAGACCCTGTTTCTAAAAAAAAAGAAAATTCAAACTTGCAGAAGAATTATAAAAACAATGCAAAGAACTCCCCTCTCCTCTTCACCCAGACTTACCAACTGCTCTCACTATGTCCCACTTGCTTTACCCCCCAGGTAGGTGTACTCATGTGCACACGCAGGTGCACCCGTGCATGAGCACACCAGACACCACTGAACTATGGCCTGCAAGCCACCTAATTCTGTATGGGTAACGAGATAAAAATGGGTTTTGTAGGGTTGAAAACAAATTCAGAGAATATTCCATGACATTGAAAATTCCATGAAGTTGGCGTTGCAGTAGCCATAAATAAAGTTTTACTGGAACACAGCCACACCCACTCATTTACATATCATCTGTGGCTGCTTTGGCACTATGACAGCAGAATAGTGAGGAGTTGTGACAGGGACCATATGGCCCACAAAGCCTAAGATCCTCACTAATTGGCCTTGTACCAAAAAAGGTTTGCCCACTCCTGTGCTAAACCATTGGGAGTTGGTGTAGACAACACGCCTCTTTACTCCTAAATCCTGCAGTGTGTATCCTGTAAGAACAATAATATTCTCCTATATTCACAGTACAATTATCAAACACAGTTGACTCTATTTTTTTTTTTTTTTTTTGAGACAGAGTCTCACTTTGTTGCCCAGGCTAGAGTGCCGTGGCATCAGCCTAGCTCACAGCAACCTCAAACTCCTGGCCTCAAGCGATTCTTCTGCTTCAGCCTCCCAAGCAGCTGGGACTACAGGCATGCGCCACCATGCCCGGCTAATTTTTTCTATATATTTTTACTTGTACAGCTGATTTCTTTCTGTTTTTTTAGTAGAGACGGGGTCTTGCCCTTGTTCAGGCTGGTTTTGAACTCCTGACCCTGAGCGATCCTCCCGCCTTGGCCTCCCAGAGTGCTAGGACTACAGGCATGAGCCACCACGCCTGGCCCTAAAGCATTATTTTTAACAACTTTATTGATATATAATTTATATACTATAAAATTCACCCATTTGAAGTGTACAATTCAGTGACTTTTATACATTTGCCAACTTGTACAATCACCTCCACACCCAGTGTTATAACCTCCTATAAGGTTGTAAGATCCCCAGTGTCTCTTAGCAGTCACTCCTCATTTCTCCTTCCAAACCCTGGTAACCACTAATCTGTTTTCTGTCTCTACAGTTTCGTCTTTTCTGTATATTTCATATAAATGAAATCATACAGTATGTGGTCTTTTGATCTGGCTTCTCTGACTTAACATAATGTTTTTTTTTGTTTTTTTTTTTTGTTTTTTTTGAGACAGAGTCTCACTCTGTTGCCCGGGCTGTAGAGTGCCGTGGCATCAGCCTAGCTCACAGCAACCTCAAACTCCTGGGCTCAAGCAATCCTTCTGCCTCAGCCTCCCGAGTAGCTGGGACTACAGGCATGCACCACCATTCCCGGCTAATTTTTTACATATATTTTTAGTTGTCCAATTAATTTCTTTCTATTTATAGTAGAGATGGGGTCTCGCTCTTGCTCAGGCTGGTCTTGAACTCCTGACCTTGAGTGATCTGCCCGCCTCAGCCTCCCAGAGTGCTGGGATTACAGGCGTGAGCCACCGCGCCCGGCATGACTACTATTTCTTAAACTCTTACCTTAGTGTCTAATTTAATCTTCACAACAAGCCTTCTCGCTAGGCATTATTATTCCTGCCTCACAAATGATGAGGAACTTGAGGCTCAGAAAGGTTAAGTGAGAAGTAGTCAAGTCAGCAGTGAGCTGGCATTGAAACCTGGGTCTGTTTGCTCCAGATCCTGTGCTCTTTAACTTCCGGGGATAGGAGGCTTATGCAGTTGTGGTAAAGAGCAGTTTTCAGTTGCCGAACTAGCTTAAAACCATAATTTCAAATATGTTCGTATGGTCTACAAACTTCTTTAAATTGCATTTCTGTCAAAGACTCACACAAGCCTGCAGTAATGTATGCAGCAGTCAAGAGCAGGTTCAAATGAAGAGGCTTGTCCAGGGGCACAGGTGGGACTCCCTGCCCCAGGCTCCAGGCTGTGGTGGCTGAAGGCCTGACCTGTCATCTGCACTTGTTCAGTCACCAAGGGCAGTTTCTTGACCTCCACAGACTCTATAGTCTTCAGGTTCCCCCAGTCACTGGGGATTGTGCGGGTCAGGAAGCTCCTCTCCCAAACTTCCCCCTACCTCGTGCCCTCCCCCAGCAAACTTTGACCTCTCCAGCCCCTTTGCAGGTAGTAGGAGATGGTCCCCCCCACCCCCCCCACCCCCGACCGCCCAAGTTCAGGAAGGAAAGCACAACAAGGATTTCTGGTTCAGGGAGAAAACTACCTCCTTTACACTTGGCTTCTTTTCCATTAAGATCGAAAGTTGCAGATCAATCAGGAGAAGATTGCCCTCGGGACCGCTGAGCAGACATCTTCGCTCAAATCAGGCCCTGAACGCGTGTGTCAAAAGCACCTCGCGCTCTTGTTCACTGCCGGCCGAGTCTCTGGGGGCGGTCCAATTGATTTGGAAGCATTCAGCCAGATCCAACGTTCACTGCACACAGCTTCCGTGTGCTGCAGCTGCCAGGCCAGCCATCTGATTACTACTGCACGTTCGCCGGTCCAACGGGCCGGATGAGTCTACAGCGTGGGAGGGAGCGTACTAGGAATGAAAGACAGAGCTGCTGTACGCCACACTCCAGGATGGCTGAGCGGAAAAGACGGAAGGCACTAAAACCTCCCCAGGTTTTAAAGGAATTGTGGAAGGAACGGTCACATGCTGGTGCTTGGTGTACATTAGCTCATTTAGTCTTCATAATAACCCTACCGGGTAGATGCTATTATTACCTTCATTTACTTATAGGTGCAAACAATATTTTAGCTATGGAAAGTAGAATTTTTTTTTTTTAATTTTTTTTTTTTTTTTTTTTGAGACAGAGTCTCACTCCCTTGCCCGGGCTAGAGTGAGTGCCATAGCATCAGCCTAGCTCACAGCAACCTCAAACTCCTGGGCTCAAGCGATTCTCCTGCCTCAGCCTCCCGCGTAGCTGGGGCTACAGGCATGCGCCACCATGCCCGGCTAATATTTTCTATATATTTTTAGTTGTCCAATTAATTTTTCTATTTTTAGTAGAGACAGGGTCTCGCTCTTGCTCAGGCTGGTTTCGAACTCCTGACCTTGAGCAATCCGCCCG
>CAUYRT010022312.1:0-14284 GCA_963574885.1 Lepilemur ruficaudatus
CACTTTTCACCACCATCTTGAGAATCATGGCTGGACACAGCAGTTTGGAATCGGAAATGGTACTGGCAGGTGGGTCTGTGTTTAATCACAGGTCCCTGGATGTTTCCAAGGAGTTGTTACTAGATGCACCGAAATAACCCTTATTTGAAGCATTATTTCCCCGTGGTTTGTCCATTATTTACAAAGAGTAGCAGGATTCACCATGATTTTAAGAACGGTGGGTTGGAGCTTATTTTGGAGAGGGAGGGGAAGTGCAAGCCCTCTCGTGGTGTGTTGACGGAGTTGCTTAACTTCAGCCACGAGAAGCACGCATTTTTTCGAGGTGAAAAGTGGGGATCGTGTTTCACTCTAAAGACTTGATGTATTTAGAGTGAAACAGGATCCGCAATTTTCACCACCACCTTGAGAATCATCGCTGGACGCAGCAGTTTCGAATCGGAAATGGTGCTGGCAGGCGGGTCTGTGTTTCAGCACAGGTTGCTGGATGTTTCCAAGGAGTTGTTACTAGATGCACCGAAATAACCCTTATTTGAAGCATTATTTCCCTGTAGTTTGTCCATTATTTCAAGAAGAGTAGCAGGATTCACCATGATTTTAATAACGGTGGGTGGCAGTGGATTTTTGAGAGGGAGGGGAAGTGCAAACCCTCTCGTGGTGTGTTGCCGGAGTTGCTTAACCTCAGGCCCGAGAAGTACGCATTGTTTTGAGGTGAAAAGTGTGGATCCTGTTTCACTCTAAAGGCTTGACGTCACTAGAGTGAAACAGGATCCGCACTTTTCACTACCATCTTGAGGATCATCGCTGGACGCGGCAGTTTGGAATCGTAAATGGTTCTGGCAGGCGGGACTGTGTTTAATCGTAGGTCCCTGGATGTTTCCAAGGAGTTGTTACTAGATGCACCGAAATAACCCTTATTTGAAGCATTATTTCCCCGTGGTTTGTCCATTAATTAACAAGGAGTAGCAGGATTCACCATGATTTTAATAACGGTGGGTGGGAGCAGATTTTTGAGAGGGAGGGTAAGTTCAAGCCCTCCTGTGGTGTGTTGCAGGAGTTGCATAACCTCAGCCCTGAGAAGCACGCATTTTTTTGAGGTGAAAAGTGCGGATCCTGTTTTACTCTAAAGACTTGACATCTTTAAAGCAAAACAGGATCTGCACTTTTCACCACCATCTTGAGAATCATTGCTGGACGCAGCAGTTTGGAATCGGAAATGCTGCTGGCTGGGCTGGCGGGTCTGTTTTTAAGCACAGGTCGCTGGATGTTTCCAAGGAGTTGTTACTAGATGCACCGAAATAACCCTTATTTGAAGCATTATTTCCCCGTGGTTTGTCCATTGTTTTACAAAGAGTAGCAGGATTCACCATGATTTTAAGAATGGTGGGTGAGAGTGGATTTTTGAGAGGGAGGGGAATTGCAAGCCCTCTCGTGTTGTGTTGCCGGAGTTGCTTAACCCCAGCCTCGAGAAGCACGAATCTTTTTGAGGTGAAAAGTGCGGATCCTGTAATTGAGGGGCAGAGAGTGGCAAAACCAGATTATTATTTTAACATTTCACTTAAGTTATAAGGACAAATAGATTGGAAAATATGTAAGTAAGTAATGAGTGGTTACTACATTAATAGACTTGAGAGGATGTATTTGTTTGAACTAAAGCCGTGGCAGTGTTAATAGAAGGAAATAGCTTCAAGACATATTTAGAAGGAACATCCAAGGTGATTTTGTGTTTAATTGGACATGTGGTCCAGAAAGGAGGAAAAAGGTAAATGTTAAAAATACATACCACCTTTAAACCTTACTGAACTGAGAAGGTTCTGGTACATTTACTAAGAGAGAAATCATTTGACACAGGCCAGGGTGAGAGACAAGATTGTGAGTACAGTTCTAGACATGGTAAGTTAAAGTGCCCATGAGATACTCATTTGAGGGTATCAAGAGGCTCTTGATTTTATGTGTCTAAATCATATAGGTAAATTCTGGATGAAAGTTACAAATTCAGGATTACTTGCTTAGAGGTGATAATTAAAGTCTTAGGAGCAGATTAGATCACCCAAATAGTCATTTGAAAGCAAGGAGAACTGAGCATTTAACTGTGATGTACTCTCACATTTATAAATCTGATAAAATGGGGTTGATCAGCAAAGGACACTGAGATGAGCTGCCAAGGAAGCCAGAAGACATCCCAGAGGCTGTGGTGCTCCAGAAGCAAATGGAAGGGTGGTCCTTAAAAAGGAAGGAATAATTAAGAATATTAAATGCTGTTGTAAATGATAGCAGATATGGATTGAATTTGATTAATCATGATATTAAATGTATTGGTGATTATGGAAAAAATTACCTTTTATGAATTATTGTGGACAAAATTCAGTTTAAATGGTTTGAGAAATAAGAATGTAAAAATATAGATGAAATGTATGTAGAAGTTACTTTTGCTCAGAAAGAGATGTGACATAGTACTTGTTAAAAGAAAACTAGTATTGAAGGAAGTTCTTCTGTCTTTTTATTATTAACATTTAAGAATCTTGAGATATGTTTAAATTAGAAGTGTCATATATGAATGATCACATCAAGATATACCATAATTTGATTGGCATAGACTTCTTGATAGAAAGGATATAGTCTATTCAAAGTGACAGTTTTCAGCATTTTAAGTGAAAAAAATATTATAGGCAAAGGCTGTAAGTTATCATGTTTATAAGGAGTAGTGACTTTTTATGTATAATTTATAACTATAATATTATGAGAAATGCCTGAATAATTTACTCGCAAGTATGGAAATACGCTTAAGGTTTACAAAATAAACTGATTAATCCTATGTTTTAGATTATATTATTTCAATATATATCATTTATTTGTAAATACTGTGTATTCAAGTCTGTGTAACTGAAAAATGAAGACTCCCTTAAGTATATTTTTATTTACATTTATATAAGTGTAGAGTTGAAATGGATAAATATTTTAACAAGTGATATCCAGTATCTTTTACTGCAATCAGTTTTATGTATTATGCCAAAAGAAAGTGTGATGAAAGCCTGTATTGTGGAAAAGGCGATGTCCAAGAAAGAAAGATGATCATCACCCAGCAAACAAGTGGACATTTGCTTGTCGACTTCTGTCTCTTCTGTCAAGGAAATTCCTCTGTGGTTTCAGGCTTTCAAAAGAGTTGACACAATAGTTTAGAAGTGGCTAACACTGTTGCAGAAGACTGTATTAAAAAATAAGATTTTCTCCCTCTCTCTCTTTTGCTGTTAGTTTCAAATTTCTCTCTCTCATTATTAAGTTCGTTCTACTCTGTATACAAAGAGTTCTGCTTGATTGAGTATTCTTTTGAATAGCAGTTTTCTTTAAAAGTCAAACATGTTCTCTTCATCTGATTCTCTGAATATATCAGAGTTCTTGATTTGTGATAAAATATTTTCTTTTCTTCTGCTGCATGAATTATCTTGAATTTATTAAGTTTAACTGATGATTACTCAACTTATCTCATAAATTGAAACTGTGATAGGGAGTTGGGTGGTTGTCTAAGGAAAGGTCATTACTAGACTGGTTTTTGTCAAAACAAGTCAATTCTATTTAAACTATTTCTTTTATATTCTCATCAAATTGATTATCTTACATGTATTTTTCTATAATTACTTTGGAGTTAAATCCTTGTCTGCTAATTTCCATTGGGGGAAAAATGTTTAGCATGAAATACAGGTCAAATATTTTATTTTTTTAACTATCAGATCAATGAAAACAAATATATATTTATATTAGGAGACGTGATGATAATTTACTTGATTTATGTAGGTTGTCATTGCAACACATAAATAAATATAATCTTTGTGATTGCTAAGGGGTTAAGCAGAAGTGAGTAAATTTCAGCACTCCTCATTTTAAAATCTTAAAGCACTACTCATATCATTTATCATCTGTATTTATTATTTGCCAATTGATAAAAAGTTTATCTTCTTAAAAAATTGTAAGCTCTTAAAGTTCAGAGTGGTTTGAATAAGAATAGTTGATTAAGAGAAGACATATTTGTTAGGGGTAAAGTCATTTCTGGGCTATAATTTTAAAAAGCCTGTAAAGTAAGCAGGCTGTGTCTGAAGTACATGAATAGGAATTGGAAACTACAATAAAATATTGTAATTTGATATCTGGAAATCCCAAGGAGTGTAGAATTTGAAAAATATTAAATATGTGTGTTACAAGACAACAGTAGTGTTTATAGTTTAGAAATATTAGTTTTAAGTTTATAAAATTCTAAAATTCTACTCTATTTAAAGCATCAAAGCATCAATTTAAAACTCTAGCACTTTGGTAACTTTAAGGAGGATAAACAAATGTATGCAATGAATTACTTAGAATTAGAGAGGGTAAGTGAATATAAATATAATTATTTATAAATTAATATAAATTTAATTATTCATTAGAGATTGATTAATTAAGCATTAGAGATTGATTGAGAGCCTATTGTATACCAGTTTTGTGGCAAGGTTCTGAGGACTACTAATATTAAATACGGTTATTTCTATTAGGTATACCTGGTAGAGTAAGGGGCATGAATAAAGGGGAAAAAGGAATGTAAAAGAGACATGAGGACTCCACTAGACTACAGAGGACCCAAAGGGACAACATAAGGATTAGGGGGTAAAGTGATCAATGTTTGCTTTCAGGAGGAAGCTACTTTATTCATTCAAAGATATTTATTTGTTGCCCATTATTTACTGGTATTGTACTAGAATAATATTTAATTTTATAGTGGTCTATGACTACATAGTGTTTACACCTTAGTAGTTGAGTCATTCTTCGAACAAATAATCAAAATAGATAGTAAAATTTCAATTGACTTAAGTACCATAAAATAAAAGTAAGAGTAATGAGAGGTTATGTTTTGGTTTTTGTGATGGTTAATTTTATGTGTCCACTTGACTGGGTTAAAGGATGCACAGATATTTGACTAAACATTATTTTTGGGTGTGCTTGTGATTCTATTTCTGGATAATATTAACATCTGAATTTGGTGGACTAAGTAAAGCATATTGCCTTCCCTACTGTGGGTAGGCTTCATCCAATCCGTTGAGAACTCATATTTACACTATTTGCTCCCCTAGTTTTTAGGACTTTGGAGTCAAGCTGCATTACACCATCAGTTCTCCTGGGTCCCCAGCTTGTAAATGGTAGATTATGAGATTTCTCAGCCTCCATAATTGTGTAATCCAAATCATTGTAATAAATCTCTTCATATATGCACACACATATAAAATGTGTGTCTATCTTCATATGTACATACAGTATATATGTATATGGATACATTTTATGTATGTGTGTTTATACACACACATATATACACAGACTATTGTTTCTATTTCTCTGAAGGACCCTGACTAACACAGTACTTAAATTAGGAAAAGGTACCTTAAGAGGAGGTCTTGGAGTCCTTTTGGATGAAGTGATATTTATATGTGGATCAGAAGAGCGTATGTCATGAAAGAATAAAATGGGGGTAAGAATGACAGAGTGAAGGCCAACAGCATTCCTGAACCAGGGAAATATGTTTTTGAAAATTTTCTCCACAATAATCATTTTTTTATAAATGGAGGATTTTTAAACAAAGTAGGCCATAATCAAATTCCTGCATTACAAAGAATATATACAATATTCTAAATCAGAGACTGACAAGATTTTTTTCCTTAGAGGACCACATAGTATCTATTTTTAGCTTTGCAGGTAGTGCTGTCTCCTAACTTTTCACCTGTTCTGCTGTGGCGAGAAATTAGGCATAGACAAATAAATTAATGAGGGTGGCTGCATTTCAGTAAAACTTTATTTGTTAACACTGAAATTTGAATGTAATACAATTTCTCTGTGTCACTATGTAGTCCTTCTTTTGATTTTTCCCCCAACCGTTTAAAAACATAAAAACTTCTGACTCTATGAAATCAGGCATTGGGTGAGAATAGTTTGCTGACTTGTGACCTTAATCATTTACCTAGGCCACAACTAAAAGAAGAGAAAAAAGTTAAACTATTAGAGAAAAGAGTTTCTTTAACAAATAGTTGGATAAAGTGAATAGATTTTTGAAAGATAACCAGCTACTATTTTTGCTATGCTATTTTTAAACTACTTTTGACTATGCTATGTCCTATGATAGGTCTAGTATGTATGGTACTTGATTGAGAAGTTGGTATAGAATGGGTAGGAGCTGTCATAGGTTTGGATATATAGGGAGTAAGGTAGAAAAAGAAAGAAGAAAAGACACTAAGAATTTTTGCAAAGTATTAGAGAACAATCGAGTGCTAACTTAAATGATAATGTTTGTGAGAACCTAGGATATAGTATAAAAAATGAAAATGGGGAGAAAGAATATGCATAAGAAATGCAACAGTGAGTGCCAAGATTTTATGGGATTTTATGTGACCTTAATGGACAGTGGAATTTTGTCATATAGTAACAGAGAAAACATTTGAGAGTGCCAAATCTTAACCGCTAGACCACCAGGAAGAACATGAGAAAACCATGTGAAGTAAAGATAATAACATGAATAAACACTCCCAGGTGAGAGCATAAATGAGTGCATATGTGCATTTGTGAGTGTGTGTGTGTATTTATGTGGGAAAGAGAATTAACCTTGATCTTTTGTTGCATGTCTTTTCATAGTTACACCTCTTTTTGGTAAGGACATTGGCTTCCTGAGTGGTTAAGCAGAAGTGATGTTTATATTGAATAGCATAGCATGACCAAGCATAATTCAGTAAATTATTAAGAGATAACAATAAATTTCATTACTCTAATAAATATTTATAGAGGTACTCTTATAAATTAGGCATTTTTCTCATTATTAAAATGCAGATTAAAGTAAAGCACATAGTATTGATCTCAGAAAGTTCACAGTATTATTTATTAGAAACTTGAAAACCTTAACATAAAAGGTGATGGCTACTAAACTAGGCATTTGAATAAAATGCAACATAGGCAACAAAAAAGGAGAGAGTAAACCTGCTTTACATTTGAGCAGGGAAAAGAGGCAGAATAGTGAACTTGGTGGGTTAACAATGATAAAATTAGTGGATGTGACTTAATATTTAAAAGTAAATCTAAGACATCAGTGCAGCGAATTCAACGTATGTTGATAATATGTGCATACTTAAAAATAGCATTTATGCCTGAGTCCAAATATAACGGTTTGGGACTGTCATTTCCTACTGAGGCAAAGTACAGAAATCTGAATATCTTTAATCATAAGCATTTTATTCATTCAAATACAAAGTATTTCTTTAGACTTTATGAAAAAGTAGGAGCACAAATTCATCTTTTCTCTGTATTTTTTTCTTCAAAATTGTAAAATAGTGGAGAAGCTGTTGTATAGCACCTGCTCTATGTAAACAAATTTTCCCAGTCCCATATCTTCTATTTTATATTTCAGTTCTTTTTATGCAATTCAGAAATATTGCATCCTTTTCATGTTCTTATGTGCATACTTAGCCCTTAAATGACTTTACTCCAGTGACCCTTAAATGTAAACTTTCTTGACGCTTTGTTGAAATATACTTGATAAAATTGAATTAAAAACTGAAAAAAAAACTCTCTCTTTCCTTTTTCTCTAAAATAAGAAAAAGAGATATCTCACAAAAGCATAATTTTCCAGAGCCATACTCACTCAGCTATGCTCTGTAATTATGTACTATGCTAGCTATAGTACATTTTACATTTATGTCAATTAAATGGCATTAAAATCTTAACTTGATACCTCAGCTTACATGTTATTACATGATTTTCTTCTGATTCTTTAACCCTTAAGATATTATTTTGCTGAAGAAAAACCATTACTTTTGAGGCAATTCTATCTAGTTCCTTTTTTTTCATCACAGAGGAGAAAAATGTGAAGCTTCACATAATTATGTCAGCACATACTTCAAAGCTGACACTATATTTCAGTTCTATAGCTTGTATAATTGCTTTTGATCTTAAATTGCTTAAGGGCAATTAAATGGACAATTTTTATAATTTTGTTTTTGCAATTAACCTTTTGTAAACTTTCAAATATCTAAAATTTCTTTTAGCATGTCTGATAATAGTAGGTCAATGCAAGCTAATTCTAACTTCTGTCTCAGACAAAAGGCAAAAAAATTTATTTTAAAAATATACATATGTACTTCCATAACTGATAACTTGCCATCATATATTTTATTTATGTATATTTTGTCTCTTGCAATAAAATACACGTCTTCCTTACAGGAGGTAATATAGCAGACTAAATACGAGTATGCATTTGCAGTTTGACAAAGTAAGTTCTACCTAAATTCCATTGCAATGCAAATCAGCTATATGACTTGGGTAAGCTATTTAACCTTTTTATTTATATCAGCATATTACCGGGGTACAAATGTTTAGGTTACATACTTTGCCTTTGCCCCAACTGAGTCAGAGTTTCAAGTGTGTCCATCCCCCAGAAGGTGTGCACTGCACCTATTAGGTGTGAATATACTCATCCCCTCCTCCCACCTCCCACCTGCCTGACACAAGTGAATGTTACTACTATATGTGCACTTAAGTATTGACCAATTAATACCAATTTGATGGTGAATACATTTGGTGCTTGTTTTTCCATTCCTGTGATACTTCACTTAGTAGAATGGGCTCCAGCTCTATCCAGGATAATATAAGAGGTGCTAGATCACCATTATTTTTTATGGCTGAGCAGTACTCCATGGTATACATATGCCATATTTTGTTAATACACTCATGTATCGATGGACACTGGGTTGTTTCCACATAGTATCACAATGGAAACATCAAAATATATATGACTGCAAGTTTAAGATGGTAGAGTAAATCCAGAGCTAAAGAGTTCCTTCTGAGAAAAATTAATGAGATAAAGAAAAAGTGGTGGCAAAAAAGAAAAACAACAGATGATAGCAAAAAATAACAATGATCGTATAGATTCTAGTTATTAGTCCTTTGTTGGATGTATAGCATTCAAATATTTTCTCCCATTTTGCAAGTTGTCTATTTACTCTAATGATAGTTTCTTTGGCTGTACAGAAGCTTTTTAATTTGATCAAGTCCCATTTATTTATTTTTGTAGCTGTTTTGATTGCTTTTGGGGTATTCTTCATAAATTCTTCACCTAGGCCAATATCTACGGGAGGGTGGTTGGAGGGGATGGGTATATGCACACCTAATGGGTGCGGTGTGCACTGTCTGGGGGATGGGCACACTTGTAGCTCTGACTTGGGCACTGCAAAGGGAATGTATGTAACCTAAACATTTGTACCCTTGTAATATTCTGAAATTTAAAAAGAGTAAGTAGAAAAATAGGAAGTGAAAAAAATAATAATTTGACTCTAAAAAGAAAAGTTCAAACCTCTTGCTGTTATGAAATTTCATAAACAGAGAAATCATATAGGGACATGAACACCACATTCTTTTTATTGGGGGGGATCACTTCAGATTGCTTTTTTTGTCAATATTTAAATGTAAAACACTTAAATGATTGCTATCACAAAAAAAAAAAGAATAAAATAACAGTGCCCATCACATTACAATGCTGATAGCTAGCAAATGTTTACAAGAATATGCACGGCTTAGCTCAGTTAACTCTAGGTAGGTCCAACTTCTACTGCTTATAGAAACAAAGGAAGTTAACTGAGGCTAAACTATATCTTTAAAAACTTTACTTACTTATTATCTTTATCTTGGAAAGAGGCAGGATGAAAAGGAGTGTGGGCACCATAGGGAGGAGAGGGAAAATTTTAAAGAAGTATAAGACAGTCTCTAATTACCTTCTGTCCCAACAGAGATGAAAAGATCAATATTTTGTGCTTGCCAGCTGTGAGAAAAATGGCAGAATAATGAGAGAAGGATCATAAAAGCTCCAAGTTAACTAGATTCTTCAATAACAAGCATTTAACTATAGAGAAAAAAGGTAGGAGGGAGGAGAAAACAGGAAATGGAGGAAACAAGAGAACAAGAAACCGGAGAAGAAGCTTACTGACAGCCTCAGGTGTGATTTGTCACCCACAGGGTGAACACTCAAATGAGGAGGAGGAGCCCAGACACACACACACACACACACACACACACACACACATTTCTTTTCTGCTGAGAATGTATTTGTGACCTGGGAATGCCCGTCCTGGTAACATATAAAAAACTGGTACGTAGATTTGGATGACAGCGTCAATAGTTGTGGAGAGACCCTTCAGCAATGGGAAGAGGCACCTGTGTCCTTAAAAATGCATAGTTGTAGCATCAGGAATGTCTGTGAGAATTGTTCACAACTCCTCGGGACCTGTCACCTGAAACTTGATATTTATCCTAACTTTAACTTCATTTATTTACTAAGATATCTGCTTTTCTAAAGAAACAAGAGGAGTATTCACCAGCTACAATTTGGGTGTCCTCTTCCCATCAGTTCTCATTTAAAAATTTTTGGCCACTTTATTGAAGTATAATTTACAATAAACTGTGCATAGTTAAAGTATAAAATATGATAAATTTTGACATGTGCAAACACCCATGAAACTTTCAACACAATTTAAAAAATAAACATTTCCGGACACCCCAAAGTTACCTTCTGCCTCTTTGAAATCCCGCCCTTCTACCACTCTCAGAACACCATCTCCAGGCACTACAGAGTCATTTTTTTTGTCCCTACAGATTACTCTGGGTGATAATTAATTTTATGTGTCAACTTGAGTGGGCTAAGATATGTACAGATACCTGGTAAAACATTTCAGGATGTGTCTATGTATTTCTGAAAGAGCTTAGCATTTGAATCAGTGCACTGAATAAGGAAGATCCACCCTCACCATGTGCATGGGCCTCATCCAGTTGCTGAGGGCCTGGACAGAACAAAAAGGTGGAAAAAGGGCAAAATCTCTGTTTCTCTTTTTGCACTTCAACATACATTATTTCCTATCCTTGGGCATTGGACATTGCAGCTCCTGGTTCTTTGGCCTTTGGACTTCAGGACTCGCACCAGTGTCTCTCCCTTCCCCCAAACGGTTCTCAGTCCCAGACTGAGAGTAATACCATCAGATCTCCTGTTTTTCAGGTCTTCGGACTCAGTCGAAATTATACCACTGGCTTCGCTGGCTCTCCAACTTGTGGATGGCATATCATGGAACTTCTTTACTGATACAATCATGAGTCAATTTCCATAATAAAATTATTTTTATATATCTATATCATGTATATCTATATCTATCTATCTATCTATCTATCTATATATATATAATCAGTTCTTTTTCTCTGGAGAACCCTGAGTAATACAGTCTGCAATTTCTAGAACTTTATGTATATGGAATCATAGTATATTCTATGATTTAAATGTCTCCTGCAAAACTCAGGTTGAAATTTCATTACCAGCGTAAGTGTACTGGGAAGTGTGGTCTTTAAGAAGTGCATTGCCCCCATGAATGGATTAAGGCTGTTGGTGCAGAAGTGGGTTAGTTATTGTATGAATAGATTCTTGATTTTATTTTATTTTTTATGTGTTCAGCTCAATTCTCTCTCTCTCTCTCTCTCTCTCTCTTGCACTTACTTCTGCCTTCTGTCTTTCACCTTCTGTCTTCTGCCATAGGATGACCCTCTCCAGGTGCTGACCTCGTGATTTTGGATTTCCCAGTGTCCAGAACCATTCATTAGCCAAATAAACATCTAGTCTTTACAAATTACTTAGTCTTTGGTGATCTATTTTATCAGCAGAAAATGTATTAAGACAGTATAAGTATAGAGTATATAACCTTTTTCACCTGCCTCCTTTAACTCAAAAAATTATTTGATATTCATCAATACTTTTGTGATTATACTCTTTCCATTGAATGTTTGAGCGGTATTCTGTGATGTGCTTATGCCACAAATTGTTTATCCGTTTAACTGTTGATGATCATTTGAGTTGTTTTTGGTTTGGGGTATTACAAATAAAGCAGCTATGCACATACCTATACAAGTATTTCCTTAGAAATATGTTTTCATTTGACTTAATACCAAATATTGGTCATAAATGGGTGTATTTTTAATATTTTAGGAATCTACCAATCTACTGATTTTCAAATAGTTTGTATATTTTGCATCTGTCATAGATGCTGTGTAAGAAAGTTCCTGTACTTTATATCCTAGTGAATATTTGATATAGTCAATCATTGCAGTAGTTGGAAGGTTTTATTTTTATTCAAACTGACAATCTCGTCTCATTATTAGGAATGCTTGGATACTTTACATATAGTGGAATTATTGATAGGTTTATGTTTTAATCTACTATTTTTGTATTTGCTCTGTGTGTGTCATATGTTCTTTGTTCTACTTTTCCTCCTTTTTTGTCACTTTTGATTAATTGAATAATTTTATTAGATTTTTATCTCCTTGTTAGCTTATTAATTATAACTAGATTATTCTTTGGTGATCATGATTTTGTCTGCCAGGGCACATTTGGTAATGTCTGGAGGCATAATTTGTTCTTCACAACAAAAGAAAAGGTTCTATTGGAATATATTGGATAGAGGGATGCTACTATATATTCTACAATGTTGAGGATAGTTCTTCCCAAATAAAGAATTATCTAGCCCCAAAATACGAATAGTGCTGAAATTGGAAAATTCACCTATAACTCTATTTTATATTTTTTAGTGATGTTAATTTTACAACATGTGTCTATATTAACTTTAGTTGCTGCATAACAAAGTATCATATAACTAAACGTTTACTTAAGTAAACATCCATTTATTATCTTGCCATTTTGTCAAGTCCCAAGTCCAGCTGTGGCATAAATGGGTTTTCTGTCCAGGGTCACAACAGGTGGAAATCAAGTCATCAGCCATAGCGCATTCTCATTTTGATCTTGGAGTTCTCTCCTCAGCTTATTCAAGTTGTTGACAAAATTCAACTCCAAGGGTTTCAAGACTACAATCTGTCTTTTCTTGTTAGCTGTTGGACTGGGTTAGTCTTAGCTGCTAGAAGCTGTCTTCACTACCAAGCCTCATATTCCTATCGCAACATGGGAACTTACTTCTTCAAATCAAGCAGGAGAATTGTATTTCACTCTACTGTAAGTTCTATATAGTGTAATATAACCATGGGAATGACCACCATATAACTTTTTCCATGTAGTATAACTTTATCAAGAGATTGCATATTCTATCATATTCACAGGTCATGAGTATACAGTTGGTCCCTGACTTACTGTGGTTCTATTTGCAGTTTTTCCAATTTACAGTGGTGCAAAAGTGGTGCACATTCAGTATGCTCCTCCACTTATGATGGGTTTATATCCAACTAAACCCATTGTAAGTTGAAAATATTGTAAGTTGAAGACTCACATTCGATTGATAATATTTTCAATTTATGATGGCTTTATCTGGTCATAACCCCACTGTAAGCCCAGGAGAATGTGCATTAAAAGGGAGAAGATTTTATAGGGCATGTACAACCAAGGGCAGGAAACTTGGGGGCTAACTTAGAAGTTTGTCTGCCACAACATTAAACTTTGCAATCTACCTTCAAGTAATATACCATTTCTCCTCTAGAATAAGAAACTTACACCAGTAAATGATTGTATAATTAGTGTTATTCATTTCAGTACTTCATATATTATAAAGACCACAGTACATTGTATTACTTTGTTTGAAACTATCAGCTATATTTTAAAGATATTTAAACAATAAAAATGAGTATGTTATATATTGCCATGTTTATCACCTTTGCTGCACTTGATTTCTTTGTGTAGATCCATCTGATATCATTTTCCTTTCTAAGCTTGCTTATGGTATAGGTTTTCTCTAGATGAATTCTTTCAAGATTTGTATGCTAAAAAACCTTTATCTTCGCATTTCAAAAACACTACCTCTGGTTATCAGATACAAGTTTTCTTATGATTTTGTGTTGTTTCGTTTTTCTATCAATATTTTAATATGATGCTCCACTGTTTTTTGCCTTGCATAGTTTCTCAGGAATATTCTTCTTTGATTCTCATCTTTTTTCCTTATTCTTTTTATAAAGAGAATATTTATGTAATATGTCTTTATTCTCTGTATGTAATGTATCCTTATTCTCAGGCTACTTTAAAGATATTCTCTGTCATTATTTTTAAGCAATTTGATTATTTATGTGACTTCATATAATGTTCTTCAGATTTTTTTTTTATTGGGGGAAAACTACAAAGCATTTACAGTACAATGTTTACAGTCACAATTTGTAGTGAGCTGATTTCCCAAAATATATTACCACTCAAGTTGGCTTATCTTGTTACATTCAAAAACCTACTCTGTCAAAGTAGTCCAGAGAGTACATACATAGTGCT
>CAUYRT010022314.1:0-85261 GCA_963574885.1 Lepilemur ruficaudatus
GTTTCAGGAACCCATGTAGATATCAGAATCTGCAGATGCTCAAGTCCCTTATATAAAATGGCACAGTGTTTGCATATAACCTATGCATATCCTCCCATATCGTTTAAATCATCTCTAGATTACTTTTAATACCTAATACAATATAAATGCTACATAAAGAGTTGTTATACTGTATTTTTAAATTAGCATTTTTTTTTTTTACTGTTGTATTGTTATTTTTATTTTCCTTTTTTATTGGGGGAAAAATTACAAAGCATTTACAGTATAATGTTTACAGTCACAATTTATAGTGAGCTGATTTCCCAAAATATATTACCACTCAAGTTGACTTATCTTGTTACATTTAAAAATCTACTCTGTCAAAGTAGTCCTTAGAGTACATACATAGCGCTCCAACCGTATCTACTTACAACCAACACTCCATTTTGAGTGTATAATTAAATGGTTTTCAGTGAATTTACCAAGGTGTACAGTTAATCACATGAATCAATTTTTGAGGAATTCCTTTCCCCTATTGAGACCCCTAATTCTGCTCCCAACTACTTTTCAAGCATATCCCACCCCTCCACAGTGACCCCCCCATGTCGCTCAGCCTTGAGTCTACCCCCACCCCCTGATTATACTTTTTTTTAGAATATTCTTTTATAATATCTCAAATTATCTCTCAAATAAAACTGAGAATCTTTTAAAACTATATTTTACTTTTAAAAAATAGAATCCTGTTGTGTGGAGATAAATTAGTTGTCTTCAGTAAGAATATATCTTGTTCTTTTACTGTGATTTTTTTAAATTTTGAAATATATTATTCTTGTACGAGAGAGTAGATAGCATATAAGTATAATAATAATAATAGGAACATAATTTTACTCATCAGTCTTAGGAAATAGAACACTGCATTTACCTCCCAATCTCTGTGTTCCTTTTTCCCAAACCCTTTTTTCTTTCACCAGACAAAGATAAACATATCCTGATGTCTGTCATAGTAATTTCTTTGTTTTTCCTTCTAGTTTTACCATCTACATTTGAAATGCCGAACAGTATATTTTAATTTGTTCTAAAACTGTATATAATTTTCTTGGGTCTTTTTCTTTTAACTTAATCTTGGGTTTGAGAAATCCATTCGTGTGTCTGCAGATTGCTATGGTTTACTCATTTTCAGTTCTGTACAGTATTTCATTTAAATAAACACAATTTATTTATCAAGTCTACTTTTCATAAAATTTGGGTTGATTTTTCCATTGTAACAGTTATAAACATGATTTCTATGAACATTCTTTTGCAGGTCTGCTGGGGTACAAGTAAAAAAATTTCTCAAGAGTATCTAATAAAGAAATTACCGGGTCATAGTTGTGACTAATGGTTATTGACAAATGGTTCTCTAAAGCATTTGTACAAATTTATGTTTTCACCAGTATAGGTGTCATTTCTCTTTTTTCGTCAATAGTGTCGATATTCTTAGACTTTTTATTTCCACATTTTCTATATAAAAATGTGAAATGATAGCTCATTGTGGTTTTAATTTACATTTCACTAATATGAAGTTATGAATGGTTTCATATTTTTATTGGCCCTTTGTATTTCCTCTTATGTGAATTGTTCGTTTACATTATATTTTTTGAAAAATTATTCTTAGGGATTCTTTATATATTCTAAATGTTGGTCCTTGCTAGATACATGTAACTGGTCACTTTTGATGAACAGGATGTTCTTATTTTAATGTAGATAATTTATTATTCTTTTGCTTTATGGTTATTGCTTTGTAAAATTTTTGATTAAGAAGCCCTTTTTCCTTCCAAGACTAGAACTTCAATCTATCTGAAATTAAATTGTGTTTAATTAAAGTTATTTTTCTCTTTTACCCCCCCCAAAGTAATTTAGTGGAAGGACTTTCTTTTACCCACTGCTCTTTATGCTACTTGAATCACTTCAGCCCAAGAGTTTGAGGTTGCAGTGTTGCAGTGAGCTATGATGACATCACTGTACTCTACCCATGGTGACAGAGTGAGACCCTGTCTCCAAAAAAAAAAGAGAGAGAGAGAGAGAGAGAGAGAGAGAGAGAATGGAACAATGGAACAGAAGCAATATTGCCCTTGTTTGATGAGGTGAATGAGCAGGAGCATTGTCATGGTGGGGAAGTGCTCTGGTAAAACTTTCTCAGCCATTTTTCTGCTAAAGCTTTGGCTAACTTTCTCAAAACACTCTCATAATAAGCAGATGTTTTCGTTCTTTGGCCCTCCAGAAAGTCAATAAGCAAAATGCCTTTCAGCAGCCCAAAAAACTGTTGCTAGGACATTTGCTCTTGACCAATCCACTTTTGCTTTGACTGGACTTCTTCCACCTCTTGGTAGTCATTGCTTTGATTGTGCTTTGTCTTCAGGATTATACTGGTAAAGCCATGTTTTATCTCTTGTTACAATTCTTTGAGGAACTATTACAAGCTCTTGATCCCAGTTGTTCAAAATTTCCATTGAGAGCTCTGCTCTTGTCTGCAGCTGATCTGGGCACAATGGTTTTGGCAACCATTGAGTGGAAAGTCTGTTCACTTTTAAGTTTTCAGTGAGAATTGTGTAAGCTGGATTTCCAGTTCCCAAATGGTGATGTAGAGACAAGCTATCTTCTCTCCCCACTGGAAAAAAACAAAAAAAAATAACAACCACAACAAAAAAAACCCCACCAAATATACAACACTGAGATCTTCTCCAGCAACAATCCAGAGGATGAGACAGTTCCTGGGGTCACAGAGAAGTGGAAAAACTCCAAGCAGACAGGAGAACCAGACTTCTAAATCTACAATCCCCGTATCCATTCTGCCAGGCACCAACTTCATGGAAAATATACACCCAACTCACGGTTCCTACATTGGAAAAAGTGAAATTGAGGTGATCAACCAACTTCCCCACCTTCTTGGGCTCCCTGGAAGGAGACCTATCCTTTTGCAGACCCATGGGTAGCATCATGACTAGCTGGAGGAAGAAATATCCTAGAGGACAGGCAAAGGAAAACAGGAAGATGGGACTGCAATCCCCAACCTGGAAACTCTGCTCTGTATCTTGGTCAGTGGAGACACCCAATAATAGTGGCTGGAGGAGGTACATTCCCCAGTTCCCCCCGGGCATGAACCCCTAGCCACTGACAGGTTATCCCACACTGCAGGGATAATCCCTTTGGGCCCTACCACATTTGGGACAGGCAGTGCTCTGGCCATTTACTAGAGCCCAGGTGGAGGAGCTTAATGCGCCACCTAGAGTCAAAAAGGAGGCAGTGACCTAGCAGTAAAGATTTGCTAAGCAAAGATACTCAATAAAAACCAAAATAAGCTGGACAGAGAAAACTGGAATAAATCACTAATCCTTCAATGAAAAGACATAGATGTATACTCACAAGAAACAGCAGCAAACAGGGAATCATGAACTCCCCAAAAGGACAAAACAAAATTCCAGTGGCTGAACCAAATAAGATGGCAATTTGTGAGCTCTGTGACCAAGAATTCAAAATAGCAGTTTTAAGGTAACTCAGTAATCTCCAAGATAACAGAGAAAAGCAGTTCAGAAATTTATCATAGAAATTGAACAAAGAGACCGAAATAAAAAAATCAGACAGAAATCTTGGAACTAAGAAGTATATTTGCTAAACTGAGACACCCTTTAGAGGCTCTCAATAGCAGAATGAACCAAGCAGAGGAAAGAATCGATGAGCTTCAAGATCAGCTATGTGAAAATACACAGAGGAGAAAAAAAATGAGTGAATATTGCCTACAATGTATACAAAATGACCTCAGAAGACCAAATCTAAGAACAGTTGATGTTCAAGGAGCTGAGCAACAGCAAGGGGGAGAAAGCTTATTCAAAGAAATAAGAACATAAAACCTTCTAAAACTTGAGAAAGATATAAATATCGAGGTACAGGAAGGTCTTAGAACACAAAAGATATTCAACCTAAATAAGACTACTCTGAGACATTTAATAATCAAACTCTCAAAAGCCAAGGAAAAGGAGAAGATCCTAAAAACAATGAGAGATAAGAAGCAAATGGTTTATGAAGAAGCCCCAATTAATCTGGCAACAAATCTTTCAACAGAAACCCCCTATAGGCCAGGAGGGTGCAGAAGGACATTTTTAAAGTACTCAAAGAAAAAAACTGCAACCCAAGAATATTGTATCCAGAAAAGTTGTCATTCAAATTTGAAGGAGAGATAAAGTCGTTCACAGACAAAAGCTGAGAGAATTCAAGACCACCAGACTTGTCTTACAAGAAATGCTAAAGGGAATTCTTCAGTCTGAAAGAAATAAACACTAACATGCAAAAGAAAACTTTTCAAGGTATAAGATCCAAGGGCAAAATTAAGTACATAGACAAACCCAGAGTATTCTACTACTGTATTCGTGATGTGCAATACATCCACACCTCAAGTATGAAGCCCAAAATACAAATCTATCAAAGAAAACAATACTTACTACAACTTGTGAAGAGATAGGTAATTCAAAACTATGTAATCATACACCTTGGTGTTGTGAAGCATTGAAAATAAAAAAAAAAAGAAAAAGGGAAAATTTCAAAACTGTGTAATCAAGACCACTAAGAATTAAAATATGAGGGGAATAGAGTTAAAGTGTAGAATTTTTTGTGGGTTTTTTGCCTTTGTTTGTTTCAATTTTTTTATTTGTGTTGTAAGATAAGTTGCCATCTCTTTAAAATAAACTAACTTGTTATATCTATAAAGTGTTTTTTGTAAGTCTCATGGTAACCACAGCGTAACAATCTTCAATAGATTCACTAAAAATAAAAAGGAACAAATTAAAATATACTATTAGAGATATTCAGTTAACCACAAAGACAGTAAGAAAGAAAGAAAGGAAAGGAATCTCAAAACAAGCAGAAAGCAAACAACAAAATGTCAGTAGTTAAGTATTAATACTTAATAATAACACTGAATTTAAATGGTTTCAATTCTCCATTTAAAAAAGCATAGACTGGCTGAACAGATTAACAAACAAGACCAAACTACATGCTACCTTCAAGAAACCCATTTCAGCTATAAAGACAGACATAGATTCAAAGTGAAGGGGTGGAAAACCATATTCCTTGCAATGGGAAATCAAATCACTCATGCTGTCCCAGGATTTGGGGAAACTGAGGCAAGAGGATCACTTGAGGCTAGGAGTTTGAAGTTATCCTGGGTAACATAGCAAGACCCCATCTCTAAAAAATTTCTTTAGAAATTAGCAGGGGGTGGTGTGTGCCTGCAGTCCTATGTACCTGGGAGGCTGAGGTAGGGGGATTTCTTGAGCCCAGGAGTTTGAGATCACAGTGAGCTATGATCATGCCACTGCACTCCCGCCTGGGTGACAGAGTGAGATCCTGTCTCTACAAAACAAAACAACAATAACAACCAAGAATCAAATAATCATTTCATAGACCAGCTAACCAGGTAATCTCCTGATTTTGGTTTCCTTCTTTCTCTAAGCCTGGGACCTGTTGCTGTCAGATGTTCTGCTGCTCAGATGAACTCTTTTCTTTGCTGAATTCCTCTTTGATATTAATTGGGCTTCTATTCTCTCCATTTGACTTAACCCTCAGTAAACTTCTCTTTTGTTTCCCTCTTCTAGAAAGGTATTTACATGTTTTATCTGCTAATGCTGCCATATCATCCTCTTCTCTATGATGGGTATATTTCTTTACACTTAATTTATCGGAATTGGTAAGGCAAGGTCAGAAGATATTTGACCTATCCACCCCTTACCCTTATTCATTACACAAGAACATGAAGGTCTAGAATGATCACATGCATTGTCTGGAGGAGTTTGTTTCTTAAGTGCTTCCTCCTTATGTTTCAGTGCCTCAGAAGATCTTCCAACATTCAACTTCCCATATGCCTTTACAGACCCATTGATTCAGTGATATACTCAGTGGCTGTTTTGTTGCTTCCTCCTGGTTTGCACCTTTTGCCTAGTGGCTTCTTTGTGTTGATGCTTCATTTATACTCTCACCATTTCACTTAGAAATTGTCTTTTGGATTCCCTCTTCCCCACACTACACAGGTCCTGGTCACTTCACTCCACTCCTGTACTTATTAGTGTTTCTCAAAACACCTGTTGGTCTTCTTCCTCCAGTCTAGGAGGAGATTCAAAACACAAAGCATCCAAGGTTACAGGTGATACAGCTAGTTTGAAAACCCAAGTCTTCTGACTTCCATAGCAAAGCTGTACTACATCAGGTATGTTGTCACTCATCTATGCTTCAGTGGAACTACCTACATGACTCTTAAACATTTCTCCAATAGAAGCTATTTCCAAAATGTTGCTATGATCAGCAGCTTTTAGGTAGGCAGCTGCTAAAAAGCTCCCTGTGATCCTTGCCTCCTGGCATTTGTACTCTTCTGTGATTCCCTCTCTTTGATTGTGAGCTAGATCTACTGAATTGATTCTAATGAATATAATATGGCAAATGTGATGTATGTCACTATTGCAATTAGATTACAAAAAGACTCTGGCTTCTGTCTACTCTTTCCCCTTCTCTGTCTCCCTCTTTTTTTTTTTTTTTTTTTTTGTCTGTCTCTCTCTTTGCCTCTTTGTCTCAGCGTTTTTCTCTTACTTAATGCAGCTGCTTTGTTGTGAGCTTCCCAATGGAGAGGCCCATACGGCAAGGAACTGAAGATGGCTTCTGGCCAACAGCCAATAAGGAATTGAGACCCTCAATCCAACAGCCCAAGAGGGACTGAATCTTGCCACCAACTACAGGATTGAGTTTAGAAGCAGATCTTCTTTCATTCAAGCCTTGAGATGAGACTCCAGCCCCAGTTGACACCTTGATTGCAGCTTGTGAACCCTGAGTCAGAAGCAAGTAGTTAAGCTGCACCCAAATTCCTGGCCAGAAGAAACTGGGGGATAGTAGATATTTGTTATTTTAAGCATCTTAGTTTTGCGCCAATTGTCATGCAATGATAGGCACCTAATCCCATTAGTAAGAGCATAATTGTAAAGCAATTCTGAAAGTGAACAAAAATATTTCAAACAAAGTACAGCAGAAATAAATAACATTAAGAGCCTCTTCCCTCTTGTTCTAAAATAAATCCTTAAAAATAATTTATTTATTGCCTTAAAATATAAAACCTGTGAAAATTGAGATTTTAAACAGAATATGTTTTCTAAAAATTTGTCTATTAATTTATCAAATTTCCTCTTTATTTTCAATATTGGTAAAACAGGAGGGATGGTTTCATATATGCTCTGGCAAATATAAATAAACATAAACTAAACTCACAGGAAATGCTCTTAGAAATAAAAGAAAGTAACATAAGTGTCCTTTGATATAGGTCAAGATTAAATCATTACAGCCATTATATAAGAATATTGAATTTAACACTCAGAAAAGGAGATAAAATTGCTCAGAAATAAATTGAGCTATTTGCCATCTTTCTATGGGACGAAGAGGTTTGTAGTGCTTTTAGTGCTTCTAAGAAATGTTTGAAATAAGTATTTAAATTCCTATTCAAGAGTTGTTGGATAACTTCTTTTTAGTTTGCAATTAATAAAATTAGATTCTTATTTTATTTGTAATGTAACTTGAGTTTACAGTGTAACCTGATTTTATCTCTTGTAGAATTTAGTAAGCAAATAATCAAACCCAACAGCCATGACAACACCACATAAAGAAAAGTTTGGCCTCAAGCAAAAATACATCTATATAATTACACTACAACATGGTACTCAGAGCTTATCAAATTTTGCTTCCAAGTTTATATGATTGAAGAAAGAATAATTAATCATGTTATTGAATGTGGTAATCCCAGAAAGTGATTTGATTTTTAAATGAAATTTATCAACAATGTCAAGATAGAGGGATAGAGTAAGTTAATCTTTGCCATAACTCAATGTAAAAATCCCCTCTCTCTACATGTATGTCTCTGGACTGTATAGACTCCAAAATTGTGGAGTAGGTTCTAAAATCCCTTGTAGTATTATTTATGTAATACAATGATTAGACAGGACCAGAAGGTGGGAAACCTCAGCATTCTTTTCAGGCAAAATGCTTTTCTTAAATATCTTGGCTATTACTCCCAGAAAGCCATGTTTACCTTGACCCCAGTGACCAAACTTCCTGTGCCAGAGTTGAACATTTGACCCAGATCAGGTCAATCAGCTTTTCTCTAGGAATTTTAAATTGAAGTATCATACATGTGATTATCAAATGATGCTGAGCACTGGGGTTCGGTAAAATATAGAGTGTGGTCCTGGGTCAACAATACAGCAGTCATATGGGCAAAGAAACTTATAGAAAAGACTGGTGAACAGAAAATAGAATGGGGCAGAGATGGGATTCATCAGCCACCCCCCCCCAACCTGTTGGGATTGCATATACATATGCCCTTCCTGTGAAGTCCTACTAAGGGTAGAGTATATTCCTCCATGACACAAAAATATGGCCATGCAGGTACAACCTTCCATTGCCACCCATAAGCATTCTCCTCACCTTGGTGAAAGCTCCCATTCACTAGTCATGCTAATCATTTTTTCACTCTTCTTCCTCAGAATCTAGTTTTCCAAATGACTCCCAGGCATCCAGAGAACTGAGTAGTGGGGCCTTTGTCTTCTCGTTGACCCATTTTTTTTTTCACAGCTCTATCCCTAGTGTTTACTGGTGGCTAAGTAGTGAGTTCTTCATTAGTTCTCTTTTGGGTGGTAGACTGTTGTGATATGCGACCTTGGTAGGACTCAACATCTTTCTCCCCACAGACTAGAAAGGATTCCCCGCTGGAGTGATGAGTAAGACATTGAAAGGTTGTGTAGAAAGAGAAAGGTCAAGGGGCCTGAGATGACTGGACCAGAAGACAAAAGCCAAGTTGGAATCAAGAAAAAAATCCATCCCCACTCTTGCACCCGTAAGAGAAAGATCCGTGATTCAACAGCATCTAGGAGCCCCATCAAGCCACTCTATTGAGTGAACAACTTACATGGTTTTCACTCAGGTGCTATTAGTTTTTCTTCCTGTCCAGGAATTCTGCTCCCTCAGTCTATTCTCAACACAGCAGCCACTGTGATCCTTTTGGATCATGTCATTCCCTTGCCCAAACCATCCTGTGGCTTCACATATCAATTAAAGTAAATCCAAAGTCCTCTGTTACCTTCTCTGACCTCACCTTCAACCACTCTCCCCCTCAGCTATTTCCTCCAGGGCCATTGGCTGGCTTACTGTTCTAGACACATTATCTCCTCTGGGCCTTTGCACAAGCTGGTCCTGCTGCCTGGAAGACTCCTCTACCATATCTTAGTATGACTCATTCCTTCACTATCTTTGGGTCATTATTCAAATGTTCCATTCTCAATGAAGATTTCACAGTAACTTTATCTAAAATTTGAGTGATGGATACCCTAGAAGCCCTGACTTAACCACTATGCATCTAAGCATGTAACAAAATTGCATTTGTATTTTGTAAATTTATACAAATAAATAAATGGGTAAAATGGAAAAAAATAAAATTTTAAACTCCACCCAAATACACGTACATATTTTCTATCTTCCTTCTATTTTTATTTTTATCCTTAATATGTATCCTTTAGCTAATTATTTCATACTGTGTTATGTTTATTTTTTGTCTCTTCTAGAATGTAACTCTCACAAGAAGAAGAATTTTTGTCTACTTTATGTACCATGTGTACTTAACTCCTACAAGCAAGATCAGCTACATAATTTATGGGGTTTAGTGAAAAATGAAAATTATTATTATTAAGAATCTCAAGACGGTGACAACAGAGCATTAAACTAAGTTCAGGGTTTTGAGCGACTGCAGAGGTTAAAAGTTCATCAAACTGGCCCTGTCTAGAACCTCTTTTAGAGAGCAGCCAACTGATTGCACATTGATCTTCCAGCAGGCAAGAATTTATTCCTCACCCTTTCAATTTAACCTGTGAGGAAATCACCCCAGTTGTCAACAGCCCAAGATACACATAAGATCTTTTGATAGAGGCCGGGCCACTGAATGTCCAGAGATGTGGCAGTAGAGTAGGGAGCCTCCTACACAACCTCTTCACATTTTTAGGAGTAAAAAACAATATCATGCAATTTCTTTCACTGGCAAAACTAATAGGTACAAGAAAATAAAAGGCTCCCTTACACTGTAGAAGAAAACAAAAAAGGTCTCACATGAAATAATTTCTTCAAGAAATTGAAATTTATTTGTATGTCTTTAAAATTTTATAACTGAACAAAAGTGCCGTTAAACAAATCAAATCATTTATAAAAATTCAGAACAAAAATTTAAAATATCTGAAGTCAACCATATTTATAATATAATATGAAATAAAATTACCCATTGCTTGTATGAGAAAAGTATTTCTGTTTTTTTATATAGTTATTAAATATAGTAAGAATGATACTTCTGAGTCAGGTTTTCGTTTTCAGTTACAGCATCAAATATGTCCCAATATTTTGTATTAATTCCAGGATATTACAAAATTCTCATACCTCAAAAGTAAATTGTGGCAAAGAGAATAATACAAATTTAATGTTTTAATTCTTATATATGGCAGTTTCCAAAATATTTATTTAATTTTAAAAAGTTCACCCCACAGTTTTGAGGGGGGCATTAACAATTGCCACTAGTCATGCTCACTTGGAGTCATTCTGATTTTCTCTGTTGTTTCATTTGAGAACACTAAGAGTCTGTTTTTTATTCAGATTTTCCCTTTGTCAGCCACATAGCCATGTGTGGTATTAACCTCTGATAGCCACCCATGAAATAGCATCCCCCAAACAAGTTGGAAGCACAAAATTAAATTCTCAGATAAGAAGTACAAGTCAACATATTATGTAGTTGGAAAATGTTGCCTATGCACCAGTGCATAATATTTAACCATTCTTAATTCATGCTGTGTGTGATCTCTCATCAGACTCCTTGAACCACTTCTAAAAGACATGAAATAAGAAGATCAACACACAAATAGGGATAATATTTTTCTTTCATAGTAAAAGTTTGTAAGACAAAAAAATAATTTTTTCTGTAACATTTATTAACATCTCAGAGAATACCAGTGTTCACTGAAGCTCAGTTTAGGAAACGTTGGCTTAGAGTGCAGCCCAAACTGATAGCACAGTATGGTGGAAAATGAATAGAATTTGGAACTGGGCAGACCTTTGGGCTAAGATGAGTTCTCTCATTTGGTTTCCTGGAATACTATTAACTTTACTTAAAAAGAAAAAATAGCAGTGCCTAGCTATATATGGTGGAGACAAAACAGTTGCTTACTAAATATTAGCTTGTTCTCTTCCATTCCCCACCCTACTGTTTCCTGTTTCAGGACTATACATCAATGAGCTATTAGTCACAAGTGAAAGAAAATATAACCAAACTCACTTAGTCTAAAAGCAAATTTATTGGCTCACATAAAATGACAAAACTGGATTCAAGGCCCAGAAAATATAATTAGGAGTTGGTTTCTCTCCATGTCTTTACTCTGCCTTCTGTCATATTGGCTTCAGTATCAAGCGTCACATGGTAGCAAGAGGTTGCCTGGAGCTCCAGTCCCAACATTCTCTCAGGTTTCAGGCCTCACAGAAAAAAGTGAACATCTCTTTCCTGGAAAATACCAAATACGTTTTACTTTAGTCCTGATTGGGTCACATGCCCAAGTCTGGGGCAATTACTGTGGCTAAAGGAACGAACACGAGTGGTTCGTCCTAGGTCCTGGGCTCCACCTTGGCAATGCTGTGTGTGTGAGTGTGCATGTATGTGTGTGTGTGTGTGTGCGTGTGTGTGTGTGTGTACAAAATGTGTGTCAGATTCCACAAAACCGAAGAGTCCGGAAGTAGGGAGGGAGATAACACAAATGGAATGAAATGCAGGTTAAGGTTCCCAGAAAGAAGGTTAATAGATAGTGCACAATACAGACAGCTGGTGGACACCAATATATAGATCCCTTCTTATCAATCCAGAGTCACACATGCTGCAAGCAGAACTCTTTCCTACTCATTAAAACCAATGACGTTTTAAAAATACCTTGTCTCATTGCCCCAGAAGCTTCCAGAGATCTTACTTTATCAATTAATCTATTATTTTAAATCTCTTGGTTTAGCACAGTGGCCCATGATGTAATCACAGCACATTGGGAGGATGAGGGAGGAGGATCGCTTGAGGCCAGGAGTTTGAGACCAGCCTGGGCAACATAACCAGACCTCATCTCTACAAAATTTTAAAAATTAGACAGATGTGGTGGCACACACCTGTAGTTCCAGCTACTCAGGAGGCTAAGGCAGGAGGATCGCTTGAGCCCAGGAGTTTGAGGTTGCAGTGCGCTATGATGAAGTCACTGCACTCTAGCTCCAGTAAGAGAGCAAGACTGTCTCAAAAAAAAAAAAAAAAAAAAACTCTCTACTTTTTGTACTGTAGCTTTTGTCCTTTAGACTTCGTTCAAGTTTCCCTTCTTAACATACGTCTACACTCTCCTATGCCAAATCTTCACTCCCATGTAGAAATTGTCTTGTTTCTGAGCTGCCAAAACTTTCTGGACATCCTAGTACAGGGTACACTCTATTATATGAATTGCCTAGTTCGTTGTATATCACTCCCCATCCTATGTCTGATGCACCCTGCGTCCTCACTGTCTACCATGAAAACTGCCACACAAGTCCCTTAATAGAGGTTTGCTAAAGGCATAAATTAATGAATCAAATAACAGTGAATGAATCCGTAAGTATCACAGAAGAAACCTCCAAGATGTGACCCACTTGAGTTATGCTGTAGACAATTACAGTGCTGGATAACTATTATTAGTAAAGGTACAAGTTTCAGTCGGTTTAATGCTCCAGGTTGTCTGTCTCTCTTGGAATGTAAGTAAAGCTACCTTGGCCTTACAGAGTTGGAGTTTCTCTGTTTGTCTTTGTCTGTCTGTCTGTTTCTCTCTTTCTCCCTCATTCTCTTCCTTTTCATTTCTTCTCCCTCTCTTTTTCTCTCTGTCTTTCACACACAAACACACACAAACAAACATGCCTGTATGTATATAAAACTAAATTTCCCTAGCAGTATGCTTAATTCAAAAATGATATAATGCAGTTTTTATTTTTCATGAGTTTTTATATATTAATATAATCCCAAATGGTGAGATACCCCGAGAAGGCAGTGGCCACATTTTTACTACAGCAAAATCTCTAGATACAGCAATTTTTCTGACAATTTATTTGACTACAAAGTATCTGGCTGGCTTCAGAGTGACAAAAAAAATCATCCAGAGTTTTCAACAGAAGGAACTTCTAAAGGTAGATGAAGCCAACGCATTTCAAGGGGGAAAAAAAAGTAGATTAGCCAACGGTGAAATTTCTACAGTCCCAGGAAGATTTCTCCTCCCTTGAATTTTGCTGAAGCAGGGTTTTCATCAATTATTCCCATGAAAGTTTAAAAGTGCTGTGGGTATATAATTCTCACTCTTAAAGGCAAAAGTTCTTTTTTAAATATAATTTTAAGACCTATTTTTAAAAAAATACACAAGCCATGCGTGAGTGCAATTTCATCATAAGAAATATGTAAAAATGTATATAAATATATAGAATTTTAAAAATCCCATTTGGTCTATCCCTTTCCTTCCATATTAGTAATTTCTTTTAATTGCTCACAACTTTCCAGACATTTAAAAACAATTCTCAGATATTATTCTTTATAAAGTCCTCCCAATTTCCCTTTGGTGAATTTCTATTTCTCCACGTTTGATCATGTTGGCCAGAGACCAATTCCTAGTGCATGCCTCCACCGTAGAATTCAAGCCTCCGTATGAGCTCCTTCTGACAGCCAGGAAAAGCATGAGACACACCAGCTCAGCCAGCCACGCTCCTAGGACTCCGAACTTTACATGAGTGGAACAAAAAGTCAAGGAATTTTGGGTTCAGACTCCTCCCAGTAGCAACAGCAAGAGAGGTGATGACAGCTGCGGCAGCTGTGGCAACATACTGACCAGGCTATTTCTGCCCAAGTGTGTTGCAACCTTTCCTGCTTCTTGATTTCCTTCTGAGCTTCCTCAGTTCCTGGTGTTTCCAGTTGTCTTCTTCCTGCTCTCATTGATTATGTGAGCTGGTATCCTTTCAATAGTAGATAGAATTCTTTACAGAGAATTCTGTAAAGTCTATCATGCTTGTGATTAAAATTGTAGCCCAGCTTTCTTTTGGTTATTTTCCTAGTATATATTTTTCCATCTTTTTAACTTATATATATTTTCTCAATAGATTCCAGATGCCTCCTTTATAATTATATACTATTCAGAGTTATATGCTCTCAGATTTTTAAAGAATCCAATCTGAGATTTTCTAACTTTTAGTAGATTCTTTTGATCCAAGTAATCAAATTTTATTTATTTATTTATTTTATATTTCCTGTGCTTTTCTCTTTTTTTTTTTAACTGGGCAATATCAAGATTTTGATTATATATAGACTCCGATAAGTCAAGTTGACATGTTAAACATTTATGTTAACTGCTAAAAGAATACTTAAGGTCTAAAAGTGTTAATTAGTATATCTATTCTACTTCAGAAAAATCTAAGGATATTAGAATGCCTTAATTTCAATCTCCTTTGAAACATCTGAGTTGGGTTTTCACCTTTTCAATTGTTTTTAAAATATCCAGATAGTTTCATATTTTTAAAAGTGTATCAGCATGATAAAGGGCATTTATGAAAAACCTGTAACTAACAAGCTGAAAGACTCAAGGATGAAAGACTGAAAGCTTTCTAAGATCAAGAACAAGATAAGAATTACTTCTTTCATCAGCGCTATTTGGCGTTGTACTGGACGTTCTAGCCAGAGCAATTTGACAAGAAAAAGAAGTAAAACACACCCAAATCTTTAAAAAAGAAGTAAAACTACCTCTGTTTGTAGATGACGTGATCCTATATACAGAAAATCCCAAATAATCCATAAGAAAGCTATCAGAGCTAATAAACAAATTCAGGAAAATTACAGGGTACATAATGAACAGACAAAAATCAATTTTGTTTCCAAATACCAGCAATGAGCAATCGAAAAAAGAAACCAAGAAAGCAATTTAATGTACAATAGTATCCAAAAAACAAAATACCTAGAAATAAATTTAGCCAAGGAAGTGAAAGACATACAATGAAAACTACAAACCATTGCTGAAAGAAATTAAAGAAGACCTAAACAAATGGAAAGATACCCTGTGTTCATGAATTGGAAGACTTCATACTGTTAAGATGTCAATACCCATCTCAAGTGATCTGCAGATTCGATGCAATCCCTATCAAAATTGCAATAGCCTTTTTGGCTGAAAGGAGAAATCCAATTCTCAAATTCATATGGAATGGCAAGGGGCCCTAAATAGCAAAAATAATCTTGAAAAGGAAGAACAAAGTTGGAGGACTCAGACTGCAGACTCCCCAGTGTTAAAACTTACTACAAAACCACAGCAGTCAAAACAGTGTGGGACTGGCATAAGGATAGACATGGAGAACAATGGAATTGAATTGAGAGGCCAGGAGTCAACCCATATATCTATGGCCAATTGATGTTTGACAAGGGTGCCACACTCATCCAATGGGGAAAGAATAGTCTCCAGGAAATGGTACTGGTACAACAATCTAAATAGAAGGGCTAAAATCATATAACTCCTAGAAGAAATAGAACAAATTTTCATGACCTCGCATTTGGCAATGGAATCTTAAATACAGTTGCTGATTTGAACTCTTCTACTGGTATTTTTTTTTTTTCTTGGCAAGTAATTTTTCCTTTTTGTTCCTGACTTATCATGGTTGTAATTTTTTTTTTAGAGGAATATCTCTTATTAGAGCCATTAGCTCATTGGTGAAATAAAACATTTGCTAAAGCTGGGAATCATTTAAAAAAATTAATGCTCACATTAACCACTTAATTTAAGCTCCAATATATAAATTTATATTTTTTGGAAACTTTTTGAAATGTGACTTTCAAAGGCCTTTCCTTTGAGACAGGCCTACTGGGCTGATTTTTCTGTTATCTTTTCTTCATGAACTACATGCATTATGCATTATCTACAATTTCCAATTCCCATGTCTTTATATTGAAGATAAATACTGAAAGACGTTGTAGGGAGCATTTGTAGTCACCATACTCCAGATATTTATGACTTTTAATCTCCAGTTTTACAGTTCTTATGCCAAACTCTAATTTCACAGCTAATTTTTTTAAGTAGCATTCCTTTATGGCTTTCTTCCAAAACATTAAGTTTAGTTTTTCTTGACACAATTCTTTGTTTTACATAGATATTTTGTTAGTTAGGATAATAAAAGTAATATGTGCAACTGTTTTTAACAGTTATGGGCAAAACACTCTAACTTTTTAAAAACAGAATTCAACTGGTGGGAGCTATAAGGCACTGAGGTACATATAGTTAGTTCCTAGTTATGTGCTTAGCACATTGTGAGAACTATCAAGAGAGAATGCAGAAAACAGTGATTGGCTGAGTCAGTCAAGAAAGTCTTTCAGTTAAGAGAACTTTTGCTCTGTTTCTCTTACTCAGAGCTCAATCTGAGTAATCATGTATGCCTTTTTTCAAATCTGGACATTTTCTGCTATATATTTCTCAAAGATATTTCTTCCCTCTCTATCATCACAATAAAAAATGTCTTCCATGAATGTTAGATATGCCCATTTATCCACCTTTCACATAACTGCTTTCCATGTCTTCAACCTCTTCATTGCTCCGGGTTGCATTTTGGGTTTTTTTACTGAGACACGTCTCCCCGTTTTTTCATTCTCTCTTTAGCTATGTCTATCATTTAAGCAGTCCATTGAGCTTTCTATTTCAATTTTATATTTTTTGCTTTCAGATGTTCTTCTTCATTTTTTCCAAGTCTGTCTAATTTTTTGTATTATTCCTTTATTAAGATGTGTTCTTTTTTCTATCTTTAATCGTTTAAAATATTTTAAATAACTTCCTTTAAATTGTTCAGTTTTCTCCTGTTTTTGAGGTGCTACTTTTAATTTTTATTGCATTTGTGAACTCCTCTCAGTTTAGGTTGTTTCCGCAAGTGATTTAGGTAGAAGTCTCTGGAACCAGACTGGCTAGGTTCTTAAGCTTTATAACTTTTGTATATCTTTATAACTTTTATAATTTGGTGGAAAATTTATCTCTCAGCTTTGTTTTTAGTTTCTCCAAAAAGAATTATAATTGGTCAGATGGCTATCAATTTCATAAGAAAAAAGCAAATTTATCAATCAAAAAACTTTAAACCTGAAAATAATTTTAGGGTTTCAAATCTTGCCTTATCACTTAAAACATAGATGGCTAATATGTAGATTTTGCTTCCAAGCCCTCACATTAGAATTCGTTCATTTTACTGCCCATACTGGAAAGACAGAGCACTCCTTGGAAACTTTGAAAGGATAATAGATAGAGATTTTCTGATCCCCTTGTCACAGGACTCCCTATTTTGGCTGAAAGTTATACACCAGAATCTTAGTTCCAATCCTTTGTCTCATTTAGATAGAGGTTACGTCTTCTATGCATTAGAGGGAATATAAATATCAGTGCTCCTAGGTCAAAATCCATATAGTCTATTATTCACTTTTCATGCTGAATTTTTAGTTCTCTTTTTATTTCTTGAAATTGATGATTTCTTATTTCACTTGTGTGTATGTATGTGCCTGTGTGCTTATGCCTTTGTTTTTGAATTTGATTATTATATATTCATTATTTTATATCAGCATGTTTTCTTTCATGTGTTTTGAGAAGGTAGCAAGATTAAAGGGGACATCTACCTCCATTCCCTATGTGTCTAAAAATCACCTTAGGATAGATTTCTAAAAGTAAAATTTCTGGGTCAAAAAGCAAGTCCACTTCAAATTTTGAGCTGCTTTTAAATTTCCCTCCCTAAAATGATGGCTCATTAAATCCTCCCTCTCGTGGTGTCTGACAGTGCCTATTGCTTCACACTTTTGACTATACCATAGAGTAAAATTTGGGGGAAAACTTCTCCTGTGCTATCTAATTTTACTTTTCCTTACTACGTATGACTTTCAGAAGCTCTTCATTTATATTTGCATTGATGTTTATTCTGTGATTACTCTTTCTGAAAGGCTAATATCCTTTTTAATCTTCTACTTCCTTTACCTCAATAGATGAACAATAAATAATAATTAGTGATGATCATGATGTTACCTTATTCTATACTGGTATATAATTAGCAAGAGGACACAGCATCATTTTCATTTTATAAGGACGGCTATAGCTTAGAAATAGAAGTTAAGTGATTTGAAATTTACATCCAAGGTCACACAGCTATGAAATTCAAAAATCAAACCCAAGACTATGGTGTTATTGTCTACATTCTATAAACACTACCCTGTGTAGTAAAGCTACCCCTGAAGTTCATCCCAAATGACATCTAAAGAAATAAACAAGATACAACTTTAAAAAATACTTTGAAATTATGAGTTAGGGCTAAATATTCATAATAAAATGTTGAGATCCTCCCTCCTTAATGGAAAATTTTATTATCTGAGAGGCTGGTGGAGCCTAAAGATATGAGAACTTCTTCCCAGCCACAGCAGAACATAGTAAACTAAGGAAGCTTAATTATCATTGTTCAGTATTGTTTAGATTAATTGGCTAGTACAAAAGACCCCAAAATAACAATTCTATTGCTTGCCCATATGTTTGCCAGAAATAATGATTACCAACCATACCTTGTGTGTTCTGAGGCTCTGAAGTCTGTGCCTTGGTTAGAAAGAGAACTTTGGCAGTGTTAGGTACTAAACTGTCTAAATAAGCCAACCAAGGGATTACTTGTACTGACAGCTAAGAAAAGCCTCTTTGCTCACCATTCCCTTCTCTGGAATATAATTCGTTAATTTTTTGAATAAATATTTATTGAAGCCAGAACTTAAAGTGGATATAAAAAGACTGTACCAGGTGGCAGGTTACAGTAGTTTAAAAGGACGGATGAAAAGGGGTCCCTTGGTGCTTGGAGCAGCATCCGTTGTCATAATTAGCAAAATGTTAGCATGAGAGCCCAAAATTTAAATAGAAAATTATCTTTCTTATGATGACCCATGCCCCTGTCTTTTGAAGGTACTCTTTGAGTCTGACCACTGCCAGGCATTAGTTAGACCAATTGTCTCAACCTTTTCAACTGAATAATCTCTTCACTGCAAGGAATCCACAATATGCCTTTCATGTGTGGAAAGAAAATTCACACTCAACCTGTAAAAACCTAGCAGATGGTACAGTAATTTGTATACATACATGCATACAAGATATATTCTTAGAGAATGAATCAGATTCATGTTATATCTATTTAAATGTTTCATTATATTTAATTTTAATTCATTTATTCATAGTTTTAACCTCTGTGAGGACATCCATTATTTAAATTAATAGACAGGCAAACTGCATCAACAAAACTGCAGCATTTAAAGTAGAAGATAGCTGACATGCATGAAGTCATTGTATTAAAATATTGGTTTTCCTATTGTTTTGCACAGATGGTACTAGTAATTAATATTATGCTATTTTTTTCATTGGGGGATTCCCTGTAGACAAAATTCACATAGCATACAATAAACTGCTACATTATACCATCTGAAGAGATAATGTGGGCTTTTTTTTGTTTGTTTGTTTGTTTTGAGACAAGAGTCTCACTCTGTCACCTTGGTAGAGTGCAGTGGCATGATCATAGCTCACTGCAACCTCAACCTCCTGGGCTCAAGATATCCTACTGCCTCAGCCTCTCCAGTAGCTGTGACTACAGGTGTGTGCCACCACTTCCAGCTAATTTTTTCCATTGTTTTGTAGAGATGGGGTCTCGCTATTGCTCCAGCTATCTTGAACTTCTCAGCTCAAGCGATTCTCCCTCCTCAGCCTCCCAGAGTGTCAGGATTACAGGTGTGAGACCCTGTGCCAGGCCAGATGATGTGAATTTTATAGTTTTATTAATAGTACATTTTTCTCAGATGCAAAATATGTAGTACTCCTAATGTATTATTGAAGTTAATAACTTTAATAAGTTGGACATTGTTGCCTACTCTGATCATATTTGATCATAGTTGTCTACAAATGTGTTCCCTACCATCTTGTTTCTGAGAACAAGATAAATTTTAAGATATAGAAGACATTGAAATGATTAAAGGTAGCAAGGTACAATATAACCTACTATTTTAAGAAGGCCTTTCTGAAGGGAAGTATCCTTCTTGAGTGGCCAATAGATGTATTCTTTACCATACCAGAAATGTTAGAGAACTTTAGTAGCATGGTTATATATGAGCGCAAAACCTTGAAAAGAGTTTAAAACACTTTGTTTATAATCAAGAGCTCTATTTAGCATAAATCCTCAATAAGCTCACTTATCACATGACAAAGAAGAACAGTTCTATCAGTTCCATCTGAATAAGTCATTCAGCGGGAGACTCAAATTGTGGCTTGGGAACATATCTGAATTTTACTAGCACCTCCTACAGAGGGCATCAAAAGTAGAAAATTGATGTTAATAAATCTCTCCTTATGTCTGTTTCAGAAGGATCAAAATATAGCAAGCTATTTTCATTTCTAAAGGATTTAAAAATCATCATTCCTTATTTCTAAAGTGCCATGAAAATGCTGTTTAAATTATACTCAACTCTCTAAACAGTAAACTACTAGCCAGAGCATTATCTATTAGCAAACAAGAGTTTTAAAGTAAAGCAACAAACAGCCAAACAAAAGGCACCATGTATTCCCAGGCTTTATCCAAATTAGAATTGGGTTAGATTCTGTATGAGACCCTTCCAATCTTTTCTTTTAACGAGTTGTTCCTGGTTCCTCTCTGCCAACAGTCGTGGATCTTAATACAGAAACTTGTTCATTTAGCAGATGAGAATGCAGTCACAGTCTCACAGTCATCTCCTTTGAGAGGAACTTGAAAGATAATAATCTTTCCCATTACTGGGAATCACCACTCTAGGTTCATTATTACTCACTTTTGTTTTATGAGGAATCAGCCCCATGTAGTCTAATGTGGGAGAACTTAACACATGAGTTTCTCATCTTGTCTGAGGAGCAACCCTGGCAAGTTATCCTAGCCTGGAGTATGTGTGAATACAGAGTTACAGCACAGAGGGCTCAGTGCCTGGGAAGACAGAGTTGGGAATGCAAAGTGAATTGAACAAAGTCAAGGACCATTCTTTTAGTTTTTTTGCTTTTTTTCAATGAAGGAGTCACTAGCATCTGCAACCTCACTTTTGAGTTCTGAAGACTGATGTTGATTTTTATAACTCTTTAGCAAAAATATAGCTCAATCATTACCTGTGGCAGAGGAGTGGCTCATCCAAAGATGGACTCCGATCATGGCTGGTTTTGGCAACCCTGAAAGATCTCCCTTTTTTTCCCTTTAATATGTTCTTTCTACACTCATCATGAAAAGAATCTAAAGTCACTTTCATTTTCAAACTAAATACATGCTACATTATATGATATGATTTTTGAAAAGAACCAGTATTGTGAAACCTATAATTACAAATACGCATGTCCTGGTTTTTCATCTCTTTTATTATTAATAAACTGAGCTCTTGGCATTATTTGCTTTGGTGAAGAAAGCAAATGCAATTGATCCCTTAAAATCCCCTGATTTGAGAGCCAGCTAACAATGTATGAAATTTCAGGTGAGGACATTAAAATTCAAATTGTATATAAGCCCTAGAACACTTTGTGGATAAATAAGCTATTTCAAAACTAATAAAAATACCTCATGCAATATAAATATTCTCTTGAATGGTTAAAAAATACATTTTAAGAGACAGTTTTTCACAAAATAATTAAAACATTCCTCTAACTTTTTATATTATGTATATGTGGAATACCAGTCTAACTTATAAATGAATACATAGAATACCAATGCCATTTATTTAAAAAATCTTGCATTTGTCAATCAAATGGGAATGCAAAAACGAAGTCTATATTTTAGTTGATATACTTTATGGAAGTAAAGTAGTAATAAATTCTACAATCAATGTAAACTATTTTTGTGAAAGTAAAGCAGTTATAATTAGATAATAAAAGGTATTCTTCTAAATTAATTTTTGATTTTTACTCAGAAAAACATCTCCAGTAATAGTTATAAAATAAGGATGTTTGGAAACATGGTTGCAGGGCTATAATATTATGAATAATCTATGAATGTCTTTCATTTTTTGTGTCAAAATAATATGGCAGAAAAACAAACTAAGAATAGGGCTGACTTGCATGTGAAATCAGACTTGGGAGAAATTAGGATAGGATTTCTGATAATCCAGTAATAGAGTTCAAATAAATATATTTTTAGGTAAATCTTTATTGTTAATTATTGATATGTCCACCTTTACACATTCACTAGGGTCTTCATTTCAAATAGCACTTATTTCATTTGGTTTAATCTCTTGCATCGATGGGGAAAATATCTTATTAACCATTTTATTAATCATGCCTTACATACTTTGTTGACATTCTTCATTCTCTATTTACTCTGACTTAGATAATGAAAGTAGAAATTATTTTAAAATTATTTTGTTTTCAAAACTTTAGAGAACAAAAAACATCTCAATTTCCAAAAGAGAAAACACAAGTGCTTTACCCAAGTTTCACACAAATATTAATAAGTCACTGCAGGAACCCTTTAAGTTCAAACATCTAAGATTCTCCAGGTGTTAGGCTATATATTCCTTAAGGTCCTGGAACATGGTTCATATGCCGTGTTCTGACATGTGTTTGTAGAGTACAGGTTACTTAAGTGGAGAAGAAAGAAGAATGAAAGGAACAGAGGGGAGGAAAGAAGGAAGAAGGAAGGAAAGAGAGAAAGAAGGAAGGATAGAGAGATTGCTACAATATAGCTTATAAAAGATGATACCTAAAGGCATCTAATATATTACAGGGAAGTGTTGAACTGAGGTCAGGACAGTGTTAATGAACCATTTCCCATCTCATCCCAAGTCAGATATTCCACTAAGGCTTGATTGTTTACTTGGACTGCAAACACATACTTAATTGTGCCTGTGTAGGTATGTATGTACTGTTTTTAAGTAAGAGTAAATGGAGGATCTATTAATAGAAAATATTTAAGAAATATAGGAAAAAATAAGTGTAGATTTTATAATCAAACAATTAAAAATTAATGCTCTGACAACTCTTTACAAAATATATACAGGACTATAGCCAATTATAAAAATAAAAATACAGGGCTATGCGTTTTAATTATACAGCATCTAAGATTAAATATATTTACATAATGAAATGATTCATTTTTTAATACCACCGTGTAACTTGTCCTTGTCTAGTTATTGTTTTATTGATCCTCTATGTTCTTGTTTATGTGAACTGTATTATTGGTTTTCTCTGAATTTTTAATTTGTATAGTCAACAAACAAGGAGTCAAAATTGAACATTTATTTTGGCAAAAATGCACACCAAAATTTAAATGAATGTTAAAAACCTATAATTTATTGTTTTTTATATTCAGACCATGGCTATGGAACCATACTGCCTGAGTTCAAATATTGACTCCTCCAACCACCAACTATGTGATTCTGGCCAAGTTGTTGAGTTGCACTATGCCCCAGTTTCCACATCTGCAGAAGAGAAATGACAATATTACCTATCCCCTATGATTTTTGTAAAGATCAGATAAATTATGACACATACAGCACTTAGAATATTACCTGGCACACAACCTGCTATCAATAAATGTTAAAAGTTGATGTTGTTGTGATATAATTATACTACAGCAGTTGTTTAAATGAAGTAGTTTGAAATGTTAATTTAACATGAATTCAAATTAAAGTAATGGGACTTGGTTAGCTGCCTTAAATAAATAGGAGTATTTGTCTCAAATAAGATTCATCAAATTAACTTTTTCCTTGTTTAGTAAAAATACTTAGCAACACTGTCTACGGTGTATGCATGAAATATATTTAAGCTAAGAATAATAAATGATCATTCATCTTTGCTTTGTAATTTCTCCTTATTGAGCCCAAATTACCTTTTCATTCAAAATATAGCCTTAAATTTCATGACAACTTGCTTGCCTTTGAACTCCTCTTTGCCTGAGTTAGAAGAGAAAGCCATAAAATTATGTCTTCCTGAAACACTTATATTCATTATAATCTAGTTGACTTGTATTTTAAAAAGTCCTTCTAAGAAATAATAAATTTGAAAGATCAGTTTATTTACACTAAAAATAACAGGCACAGCTTAAGTAAATGTCCTTATCCAAACAAAGGGTAATATAACAATACTGCCACCTCTCTTGACATTTTAAATTTTATTCTAAGATATCTACCTTGGTCTTATATTTGGTTGTGTTTTATGTTCCCATTAACTACTCTCATGGTGAGAGGCAGTGCAGTGTTATTGCAGCCACCTCTGTTGGTGTCCCTGCTCACACAGGGTGCCTGGATGTTGTCCTCATTCCCTAACCTACTCCCTGTAGGGCAACCAAGGACCAATGACTGAGTGGTGCGGCGTCAAAAGTCCAGCTCCTTGAATCAATGAAGAACAAACTCTATGGTGCTATTTACATTGTAGAGCTCCCTTTGGGTTCAGACTGAGCCTAGACCTCTAAAACCACTTCCTTGTTGAATTTCTTCCTCTCCTATATTTTGCTTCCCTCACTCCAGTACGGGTTTCTCCCTAGAGAAACCTCTCCAGGTGGAGGGGCACAGAGCAGAAGTGCAACAGGAGTGCTCACCCTTACTGGAGCACTCACTCTTACAGGAGCAGACTGGAAGGAACTGCTGGGCAGCGACCAAAAATGAAAATACCTGCATCTTTTTGAGAGAGTTTTCAGTGATGAAAGGGGCTCGATGATAAAAAAAAAAAAAAAAAAATTGTACATCACATCCCACCCCTAAGCAGAATCTGAGGGAGCCAGGGGCAGGCAGAGGAAACCTCCCTATGAGTGACTTAGCTTTCAGCCCCAACTGTGTGGGAGCTAGACCCCAAAAGAAGTGATAGCTTGGTTGGAATAGAGGGAGAGGAGAAAGAATAAAACAGAACTGCCCCCTCCAGAATCCTGTCCTTTGATGACAAATCTGATCAGCACAAGGGAAAGGAACATTCTGAATTGGATGGGTAATGTATAAAATAGACTGGACTAAATTTTAATGAAAAATGACCAGAAAATTATGAAATCTGTCCAAGATTTCATTAAAGACACAGGACAGGGGCGATTTCACAGTGTACAAGTGAAACCAGTGATTAAAAAGAATTAGATAATTTTGTACCCTACTGAGTTCAAACTCCTCAATAAGCTAGCTACATATCGATAGGTAATTTGACCTGCAAATTATCCAAAATCAGTAAGACTGCAAAATATTAAACCAAGGTATATGGACCGGTACTAAAGGACCTTAATGCAGTAAGGGAGTCTATTTTGGGGCCAAGAGCATGAGTTTTGGTGCCAGACCAAACTGAGTTGTAATCCTGGTTATTCACTTTATCAGCTAAGTGATTCTGGGCAAGTTATCTTAAGCTCACTAAGCCGTGGTTTTCTGATCTGAAATTGGAGATAACTACCTACAAATTTGTTGTGAAAATTAAATAAAATAACAAATGCGATGCATAATGTGTGGCACCTGGTGGACATTCAAATAGTAGCTATTATTATTTATAATACTCCATAATCTAAAATAGAATTGTAAGTCTTTTTTAATTTTCTGATGAGATTTTGCAACATTTAATTCCTCAGTGGCTAGCACTGCACTAAACTGAGTCTTTTATAAATCACACTTGCACAATTTAAAATATAAAATTTGAACCTATATCTGTTTTTCATTTTTTAAAATATATACCACTTTTTAAAATAGGAGACATAGTTGATTTGTAAAAGCTAACATCCAAGAATAGAAATGGGTTCATTAGTAGAAAATTGGACCCTTTATAAATTAACAAGAGATAATTTCCAGAATTGAAATTTATTGGCAAAATAGTTCCTATCGCAGCCCCTTTCCAAGTACATGAAATATAATACACTCTGCAGTTTAGTAAGTGGCTTCAATTGTGCCATCTTGTGTATTTATTTATTTATTAAATTAGGGCTACCCATGTTTGTCCACAATGACATAGAATAAACAAACTACTTATTAATTTTCCTCTAAGTTTCTGAGGACCTCCTCTTTTTAGCTTTGCCTGATTGTTACTAATTTTTCTTCTGTCTTTGCTGGCCCATTGTCTGCTTAGTAATGGACCCCTTCAACCCAAACAGTGGGTTTGGGTTGTCTGTGCTCGGAGGGGCAGACTGGCCAATCAGAATTCATCAGGGCCTGGCTCTCAAAGGCTGCACTTTGGCTCTATCCTCTCCATTAATGTCAGAGTTCTGTTTTGTTTTGTTTTTTGTTTTTCGTGATAAACATAGTTTATAAAATAAGATTTCCCTTCAGCTGATAGCTTTGCCTATTGTGCTGGCTTACGGTTTAGAAGGGAAGACATAAATGATCTCCCAAAACATATTCTTCAGAATAAGAACTGTAGCTGTCATTGGCTACAGCCTGGGTCTGGGGCACGTCACAGCTCTGAAGAGTTCACAGGGTTCTGTATGAATGCAGGAGTAGCCGGGAAGATAGGGCTGCCCACTCTAGCTGGGCTGACAAGGGTAGTGAGAGCTGAAATTCAGTCTGTGTGCACCTCTCTCCAAGCCTTTACTGGTACAAGGCTGTGTTTGCCCAGAGGAGCGTTGCTTTAAAGGGCCAAATGAGGGTGAGTCTGATAATTGTCCTAAAATATGTGTAAAAATACAGATTCCTGAGGATGAAGCTGTGTTCAGTGACCTCCTGTGACTTTAGCTATGACCTTCTAAGGAGCAATAGAAGGACATAAGTAGCAAGATTTTGAAGATGTAGTGTAACATGTGAGAGAAAAATCTGGAAAAGAGGCTGCAAAGAAAGAGGTGCATATGGTTCTAGAAAGCGTCTCTCAGTCTGTGCCATCAAATGAACAAAGTATTTTTCAAATGATTTTTTTTACAGTATCTATCAAAATCTGATATCTATTAAAGTATCTCTTAAAATGTTTCTGCTGTCATCAGGATATTATATTCCCTTTTGATAGATTATGGCATTTGCCACATAGTCACAATCTATATTTCTAAGTCAAATGTTCTCTTTCTTTAAAATTTTGATTACTTGTCACCAAGAAGTCATAATTGGTATTGATGGAAACTGTTCAACCAATATACGTCATTTTGAGAAATACACATGATAGAAACACGAGGAGACTGTTGCCATGATGTTTTCCTAAAGGCTAAAATACACAGGAAAATCCCGGGTAAAGTTGCACAGTTCAGATCAATCTAGAGCAACAGTTCCATAGCCAGCATTTATTTAGAGGAAGATAGTTCAATAAGGCTAGAAAATTCTAAGTTAAAGAAATTCTAACTATAAAATCACAAATACAAATAATCTCAGTATTAGAGAAATGGAGAAGTATCAAAAAGGAATAAAAAGCTGACTGTTCCCTGATAATAAATGAGTTACCATCTGTTTTGCTATAACATGATGGCTTCATTTTCCCCAAACTCTTAGCTATCAAAAACTGCATTGCAAAAATAATTATTTTAGAGGAAATAGAAGAGGTTAGATCCTCGACAGTGACAGACTCACCATGACAAACTTTTTTCTTTGCAGATATAATAAATGGATTCTCTAGTTAGAAATATATTTTGTACTGAAAGTTCAAATAATAAATTGGTTGATTAAAAATGACAAAGCAAACCCAAACACCACTGAGCAAATCCTGACGAGCACTGAGCAATATAAAGCATTACTAGACCATTAAAATACACTTCAACATTAGATCTTAACTGTAAATAATATAATGAAGCATCAACTGGAAAGGGGCCGCTCAAAATGGCTTGATGTTTGCATGAGCAAAGCAGTAGGCTTTTTCCTATGTGGATACTGTATCATCTACAGCAGCTAGCAGGATGCAAACCCTCTTTCCCTATTAATCAGTTGTGTTGGGTTCGTCTGAGTTGTAAAATAGAGGAATGCTCTTAAAAATGGACATTTGTTTGTAGTACTAGCCTGATTCATCAGGGCTATCTCTGACAAACTTGAACTTTAAATAACTAGAAAAGAGGGAATTAAAAGGCATGCACATGAAAATATGTTTCAAAAAAGTTGTATGAACGATCAACTAAGGATTGCCTCAAGGAATAATCCAGAAGGTAAGTGAGACTTTCAAAAATGTTTATGCTGATGCTAACAATAATAATAACAATACAATGCTAATAATAACAATAATAGGAATGGCCTTTTTACATACATCCGGAGCATAGAAAAACAAGGAAGGGATTGGTCCACCTCATAGAACAGATAATATAAAGTTAACAAATGATAGAAAACAAGTGCACTTCTATTTTACTTCCATCTTCCATCAAAGAGAATGACGTTTAAACTGGGAAAGGTAGAACAAGTATGGTTGAGGGAATCGAAACCCAAGAGAGGTTTGTAGACAGAGTGCCAAGATGCTATAAAAAGGACTTCCAGTCTCTCGGCTCGGAAGAATTGCTTCCCACAGCACTGAAAGAAGTTTCAGCTGTGCGGCGGAACAGCGCTAGTAATCTCCGTGGAGTCCTCAACAGAAGGGATGTGAGGAAGCTCCGAACAGTTAAATATTGTTTAGATTGTTTTTAAAAGGGGTAACATTAAACACTGGGATTCTTGATTTTTATACATTTAAAATTCTAGGATTTATTATTAAATTGGTTTTAAATCATTTAGAAAAGAAAGCAATGATCATTAGGAGCCAGAAGAGGTTCACCAAAAATGAACTATGCGCTACTAATGCAATTTCTAGTTGCACATAGATATTGTAGAAAGAGGACAACAGTGTATTTTGGTTCTTTCACTTCCTGATTATGTGACTGTGTGTACAAATGTAACAGACCAACTTATACTGTAGTACATGCCAACAAAATGTGACAAACTTGTATAAAATAATTAAGAGCCCAAACAATAGATTCTGGAGCTAGACTGGTTTTGCCACTTACTGTGTGACTTCGGGCAAATTACCTAACTTCTCTGCACCTTACTATCTTAAGACAAGAATAGTAAAAGTACCTATGTCATAGATTTGTTGGGAAGATTAGATGAATTTTCCTGTAAAGCACATAGAATAGTATATGGCACAAAGTTAAGACTGAATAAATGCTAACTTTTATTGTCATTGTCACAACTGTTATTATGTCTCAAATTAGGACAATGTGGAGAAACAAATTTCAAGAAACTACAAATATGTGTATAGATGCTCCTTGACTTATTATGGGATCCAAATAAACCCATGGTAAGTTGGAAATATCCTGAATCATCTTATGATGGGTCTGTCCCAATGTAACCCCATTGTAAGTCTAAGAGGGTACTGAATTCTTATCCATTGCATGATCAAAAAACCGTTAAGTCAACCCATCGTATTTGTGTTGGGTAAATGAACAAAGACAAATAATTGGTACTGATTAATGAATTGATATCAGCATTATTTATTCACTTATTTAAATAAATGTTAACCGAGTACCTAATATGCACCAAGCCCTGGAGTTAGCACTAGGGACGCAGATGAAGAGATAAAGTCATTGAAAAAGGACTCCAGTGTCATGCCAAACTGACCCTGCTCCTTTCAATGTTTTGGTCACTGACTTTATGCGATGTATGGCATGCTTTGAGAACTCCAGGTAGAACAAAGCCAGAATAAAGTATACTATATAGGGTGGTAAATCAGAACAGAAAAATATTTTGACAAATGGAACAAAAGGTCTAAACTAAAAAGATAAAATTTAAGAGACCAATCTAAATAATATCTATATTTGCAGGTATGATTTTATTTTACAATAATATATACTAATGTAGACAGATCAGAAATTGAAAAAGCAAAAGCAAAAAAAAAGAAATATCATCTTTAATCCTACTGTATCCTTAAAATCTTTGTACCATATGTATAGGAATGAATATCTTCATAATACACATATAAAACACATATATTCTTCATATACATAAGTACATATACATGTGAATCTATTTAAAAATGAAATTGAGTTATGGTGTTATTCTATTTGTAACATGTTTATTTAATCTAAAATGAGTATATTTTCATGTCATTAAATATTCATCAACATCATGTTTAGTGGTCCCTAGGATAAATTCAATTCTATTCTCACAAACAGCTTACATATGCCAGAGACTAACTGCTGAGTATCATACCCATTTCCTTTTCTTCCTGGGCACACAGCTAGACGACATTTCTTTGCAGCTCTATGCAGCTCAGTGACTAAGTTATGGCCAGTGGGAAATGAATGAAAGAGATGGGAGTATCCCATGTGTGATTTTCCATGCTCTTTCCTCTTTCACCCCGGAGTAACTTTGAAAATCACAATTGAAAAATGATAGCGCTACAAGATGGAAAGATCCTGAGATTTGAATCATCAGAGAAAAAAGTTAACGTGAATAATAAATAAACTTCTTTTGTCTTTGAGCCATTATATATATATATATATATATACACACACACACACATATATATGTATATATATTAGGGGGGTTGTTTATTACAGCAACTAGCATTCCTTTAATTAATACACGATGAGTATGCCACCATTTTTCCTTTCCTATTCAAAAAATAAATACTGTAAGTTTTACAACTTTACCAACTTGTAACTGCTGTCGGGTTGTTTCTTCCATTTGACTTCCTTGCGTGATTGGAGAAGATGAACTGGTGAGATGGGTGGCATGCTGTAACTGACTAACGTTTCAACACGGCAAAGGCCCACGGGACTTAGTTGATTAATAGTGGAACATAAACTAAAAACTTCATCAACATGCAAGTGATATGGGAGATGACTGATGCTTGGAACAGGGGACAGAATAGCCTCATGAGATTGTCCTGCAGTCAGATCAGACCTGGACTTCAGATCTGAACAGCACTCCTCAGAAGGGATGTGAGTGAGCTATAGCTATCAGCGAAGAGGACTGGGCTATTTCACCTGCAGTACAGATACCAAAAAGAGGTCGGGGGGTGGCATTCCAATAACAGTAACGGGGGTAACAGAAATACGCACCTCTCTTGGGATGGGTATACTAGTAATTACCTCATCATGAAAACAAGCTAACTTACTTTCATATCGGGCAATATAATTTCGAACCAAAGAAAAACAGAAACCACAGCTTATTGAACAGATTATATTATCCACCAAATGTTTTCAGTTTGCATCAGTTCCTTTTCCCAATTTATTACAACACACACACAAAACTGCATGCAACATGCACGCACACACACACACACACATACACAATCATACGTTCTATTAACATATATCGGCATAAGTTGACTTTCTAAGGACAAAGGCTAATAATAAAAGATAACATTTATTAAGTGTTTAGTTTGTGCCAGACCCCATTCTAATTGCTTCATATGTATGAAGTGATTCACAGCAATTCACAACAATACTTTAAGGTACACTTTGTTATTATCTCTATTGCATAGATAGGAAAACTGAAGCACAGAGAGGTAAGTGATTTGTCTGGCATCACACAGCTAGTGGGTGATACAGCTGGAATTTGAGACAAGCGGTCTGGCACCAGAGCCCACGTAGTTAAATCACAACTTTATTTTAAGACTGATAATTGAAAGCACAGTTGTAAACTCACAAAAGAAGTAATGCATTTTCAGTGGGAAAAATCGGAAGAAAAATTGTGAAGGAGATCTCAAAATTTTGTGAGATGAATTTTCATGTAAAGCATTCCAATTGGGTCATTGTCTTATTTGCAGAAAGGACATTTTTAAAATAAAAACTTGCCATGAAAATATGCACATTTATTTCTCTTTAATTAAAGCAATGTGCTATAAGTCTAGAACCTAGGAATATTTTCTTAATATCTGAACTTATTTTTCCAACTTTGCACCATAAAAATGCATTGTAATAACAAGATTACTTTTTTATCTGTAAAATGGAGTTATGTGTGTTTAGTTTCTTCATTTAATGTTAGAAAATTATATACTTAAAATTCTATTTTTAGTTTTCAAGGTAAATCTATTAAAGTAGTCCGTTATTTAAGTAAAATCAAAGTCTGCGTCCACATATTCCTGATCTGCTATGGCGTCTTTCATCCAATTATCTATCTCAGAAGTGATGCCTAATGGTTGCAGTACTGAATGACCTTTGAATCCCAACACACTTATTGGCAGTCTGACAGTGCCCCTACCCTGAGCTTTTTATTTCTGTATCATTCTACATCCAAATATGAAAATAATTTATTGAAATTTCCTGCTCCCTTTCCCCCCTAAACATTGACTCACACACACACACACACACACACACACACATACACACACACACATATTCTATTTTCTCCTTTATCAAAATTTCCAACATGGATTTCTTCTTTATAAAAATCCAAATCAAAATGAACCTTTCTGGAAAGACTTACTTGTATAATTCCTGTTAGCCACGATCCTGGTTTTACTCTGTATTACCTCAACACAGATTAGGTATTTCTATTTGTCTATGTAGATGAAGTTTTATTGTCACAATGTCATTGTGATGGTTATCTTGGATGGACCAAGGAGACTTCCAAATATTGGTGAGTGATCCTCTTGTTTCAAGTGAGACAATAAAACCCAGAGACATATATAGAGGGAAGAATGCAAATTCCACAACATTTCAGAGCAACACACATCATTGAAGGTGGAATTAATTTGTGTTCTCATAGGACTTAGAAATTATCACAGTCTCCCTTGTGTTATAATTAGATTATAAATAATTCTTTATCTGCACAGAGATTTACATATGGTAGGTGCTCATGAAATAGGTTTATTAATTATTTTAATTGTTTTATTAAAATAAATATCTAAAATAAAAGACATATCATGTTGTGGTTACATATTCTTAAGAAAATAGTGCTTTTAGATGCAGTTCATAATACCAGGACGTTTCTAAGAAAGTAAGCAATGTCTGTAATGATCTGGACCAATAAAAAATAATAATATGTGATACAATCAGTTATAAAAATAATACTAGCTAAGAACTAAGAGGAATTTCAACTGATCATTTCTTTAATCAGCTCCTTATTGCATGTGAATCAATTACTTACAAATAAAAATATACATTTGAAATGGATAAAGAAAATGTGATATATACACACAATGGTGTACTATTCAGCCTTAAAAAAAGAAGGAAATCCTGTCATTTGTGACAATGTGGATGAACCTGAAGGACATTATGTTAAACAAAATAAGCCAGGCACAGAAAAACAAAAACCACATGATCTCACTTATATGTGGAATCTAAAAAAGTTTAACTTAGGCCGGGCGTGGTGGCTCACACCTATAATCCTAGCACTTTGGGGGGCCGAGGCCGGTGGATTGCTCAAGGTCAAGAGTTCGAAACCAGCCCGAGCAAGAGCAAGACCCTGTCTCTACTAAAAAATAGAAAAGAAATTAATTGGACAACTAAAAATACATATAGAAAAAATTAGCTGGGCATGGTGGTGCATGCCTGTAGTCCTAGCTATTCAGGAGGCTGAGGCAGGAGGATCGCCTGAGCCCAGGAGTTTGAGGTTGCTGTGAACTAGGCTGATGCCACAGCACTCTAGCCCGGGCAATAGAGTGAGACTCTGTCTCAAAAAAAAAAAAAAAAAAAAAGAGTTTAACTTACAGAAGCAGAGAGTAGAATGGTGGTTACCTGGGGCTGGGAGTGGAGGGCTGGGATTGGGAGAGCTTGGCTGAAATGTACAGAATTTCATTTAAATAAGAGGCGTAAGTTCAAGATATCTGTTGTACATCATGGTGACTATAGTTAATAACAACATATTATACTTAAAAATTACTAAGAGTAGATTTAAGTGTTCTCATCACAAAAAAATGATGTGTATGGGAGGTAACCTAAACCTTTGCACCCCCATAATATGCTGAAATGAAAAAAAGAGAAAAAATAAATAAATAATATGGAGCAGAAAAAAATAATATATATACTTTACATATACTTTTCTGAAAAATAAACATTTTAGAAATAAAAATGATTTATATTTTAATTTTTGAATTTGAGCATATTTTTTTAAGCATGAAAGATATTTATTTTTGCTTTAATAATTCCTTCTCCAATCTTTCAAAATTATATTAATAAAATATATATGGTTCAAATAAACTATTCACCTACATTCCAAAATCACAACTTTCATTCCTAATTCCAGCCTGCTGCTATGGAGGCTACAAATTGAGAACTAGAGGAGAGGACTCAACCAGAAAGCTCAGACTCCTGAAGGCTTTTTAACATGAAAGCAGCAATGTCAACAAATTCTTATTTCTTCTCTAATATTTTATCTTTTATAAGATTGGCATTAAATATGGAGAGATTATTTTACAAGACTACATTGGATATTTTTTAAAGTATCTGAAAAAATGCAAAGAAATTGTATATTTATTCCCAGCGTTGCTACATGTAATAGATAGAATGCGTGCCTGTGTGCGCGCACACACGTGCTAATACTCTCTGCATCCCCCTCTCCTCTTCCAGTATTTGTAATTTATAAAATAATGACCAAATGGCAGGATGCAAGAGTACTAACTTGACACTGTCTATGCTTCAGGAAATATACTGTTTTCATATGTTTGTTATCATAAAATCTCTTTGATATAGGTATTGGCTTTCTAATCATAACAAATGAGGAAATTAAGGTTCTGTTATTAATGTCATAAAGATAAGTGATCACTCGGAATTAGAAACAACAGCTGTCTTTTCTTTAGTCTGTTTCCTTAATAGTTTTAAAGAAAATACCTAAACTTCTTTTGTTTAATAAAGATTGTAGTTAATATCCAAAAGGTTGTGGAATATTTTCTAGGGATACTTTTAAGGTGGGAATCATATTTGAGTTAAGTATGGACAGGACGTGGTGGCTCATGCCTGTAATCCTAGCACTTTGGGAGGCCAAGGCAGGAGGACTGCTTGAGGTCAGGAGTTTGAGAACAGCCTGAGCAAGAGTGAGACCCTGTCTGTACAAAAAAAATAGAAAAATTAGCCAGGCTTGGTGGTATGCGCTTGTAGTCCCAGCTACTCAGGAGGCTGAGGTAGGAGGATCACTTGAGCCCAGTAGTTTGAGGTTGCAGTGAGCTACGATAATGCCACTGCACTCTACCCAGGGTGATAGAGTGAGAACCTATCTCAAAACAAAACAAACAAACAAAAGTATCATTCTCCAGTCCACCTTTCTGGGAAAGACCATTCTGTTCCAGGTGCTTTTTGAAAACACAATTTGATGTTCCCTGAGAGACTGTAATTCAACTATTTTAAAATGTAGAAATAACATATCTCTATATATTATACTTGTAAAATGTGGGGTACTTGATATCAATAAAAGATGTGAGTAAGCTGTTTATACTTGAGAATCACCAATATGGAAAATGTCTTCAAGTATCTTTAAAGAAATGTTCATCCCAGGTTCATATGAAAGAATAGTTGCATGCTAACAGAATACATTTAGTTAGAATTAAACAAACTGTGGAGACTGTACTGCACGTAGCTGCTGAGGAAAGACTACTTAACACATTTAGCGGCAACAAAATGCTAATCCCTCTTTGGTGCCCAGAACAGTGCGAGGATAAATAGAAGTTTCTCTTTAAATTGATGAATATTAATATTCAGTGAATCATGGGGATATCTTATGAGAAGTTGAAGTGAGGAAATATTGGAAAGTTTGGGTACAAAACATGAAAGGTGAAAGGTTCTTCGAATCTTTTTCCTTATCACAAGAGCCACCTGACCCAAGAGAATTGAACAGAAAAGGGAAAAGTGTTCAAGTATGTTAAGTTTTCTCCAGGACTGAGTGAGCTTAAACCACCTGGAATCAGAGCAAGAAAAGGTGAAGGATAAAGAAAGAACCATTCAACATTTTATTTTTGAAGATATCTTTACATGATGAGCAAGGTGGTTTTGACATGTTTGGCTGTTTGGGACAAGCAGAGGAGAGGTTTACCTTTTGGAAGATGATGGGATGTGATAAACAAAAAGCCAACTTAGAGGTGGTAAATAGTTCAATTCTATCCAGTTACAAAGAAAAAAGAAAGGAGAAGGGGGGCGATGAAGGGATCCATCCATCATGCGCAATACAAATAAAGGGCTGTCACTCATTTTCCTAGTGTCAAAAAATAGAGAACTATTTAGTAATTTTTGACACCAAAAAAATCATTTGTAATAGCCTCCTTCGCTTTTCAATTCATCCTTAAATTTAAAAGAAAAAAAACCCATTCAATTGTTTCTATTATAAGTCAGTTCATCATTTATGAATCCATGTCAGTGTCTTAGTTTTTTTCAGTGAAATAGCCAGCTAATTCATATCGCATTCACAGTCACAACTTCATAGTGAACCGCTGCTGTTTGATTTAGCCTGTCATCTGACACAGAACATCTCGAAACCATTTGCATCACTCTGCTTGCTCTGATCTGCACTCATGGTAATAATTAGGAATGTGATACCTCAACTTTATTGAAAATACCCAGAGAATTTAGAATATAGCAGTGAAACCAGCATAGATAATATTTCACAAGAAAAAAATTATGTTGAACTATATGAACTAAGTTACAACTATGACTTATATATAGAAAAGTCATAAATGATCTCAGGACAGAAATATAAAAATATAATTTTTATAAAAATATAAATTTCCAATTGATGTATTTATAACTATATTATATAGACTGTTCAAAATGTGAACTAAATGCGTACCACAGTGCATATTTGAGTTTTAAATTGCAATTTTTCTTTTCCAAACAGAATACTGGGGAGAAGTTTCCTCTCCCCAAATACACCTGCAATTTTCAAATCCTTTTAATACAGGCCTTTAAATGAAAGGGTTGAGTATACAAGGTCAGTGAAATTGTTATTTATGGTTGAAATGTTTTTGCTACATCTATTTTAAGAAGGGTCATTTTTCATTTCATTTTTAAAATTGCTTTAAACTGTTTAGCTGACTATACAAAATTACTCAATATGCAACTAGCAGTTTACTCTATTTCCAAGCTCTAGGTAGCCTGAGAATTATATACGATTTTACAACTAAGATGATTAAGTTAAAACTGCATCATTTAATTGTTCCAATGTTTATAGTAATCATCAGTTTCATAATTATTTTACTATGACTATACCAACGTTTTCCTCTTAAATGTGTTTCTTACCTCTTTATTCATTTTTAGTTCATTTCTGAGGAAAAAAATATGATGTCCAGATTTAAATCATTCACTATTAGTACAGACTTTTTTACTCCAATACCAGTATTTTACATTAAGATGACCTGTAGTTATAAAGATCTTTGTTTTGTAACCGAAACAAATAGCTCCAAAGAGTATCACTGCTTACTGTTTCATTTTCCTTAGGAAATGTGCCTCCCAACTAAATTGGTATTTTAAAAATTATTAATTTTCCCTTTGAAGTGCTACTGAATTCAAAATGCATAGAAACTACTTAATGGTGAATATTTTTAGATATTCAAATTCATATTTTCTCTCCTAGTTGATATTAACAACTCCTCTCTAAGCTAAAAAATCCCATGAACCTTGTCATGCAGACCAGCTAAACTGCAGCGTTGAGAGCATCTAACTGCAGGAAGAAAGCATTGCTGATGCTAAGCTAGAGTACTAAGAAGACTTTCAGTCCTGGCAAGTGCTCGATTCCAGGAGTCAGAGAATTAACATACAGTGTATTTGAAAATCAAAAATGAAACATTAACCACTAAGAAAGATTTATTAATTCTGTCTGGAAAATGCAACAATCCTGGAAGTGAAAGTTTCTGTGTTTGTGATTCTTGAACTGGGCACTTTGTAGAACGACTGCAACTACTGGCCTTTTCCTAAGCCATGTAGATTTCAAAGTGTAACTATTTACAAGTTAAAATGAGAAGGAATCAAGTCTCTCAAAAATAAGAGTTTATCATAAGACAGAGAAAAATAGTCAAAACAATGACCACTGAGAAATTATTGTGATTATTATATTGTTATTATTTCTGTCCAAGGTCTCTAGGTATTTGAAGAAGAAAAATTAAATAAAAACAAGCATTTCATTTGTAGGTAGACTCAAAAAAATAAATGACTAACCTTGACTTCCATCAGCACATAAAATCCTACGTAGCCAATGACAGACTTCATTGTTTAAAGACTACTTGGGAATGATTAAGAAAAAGATGATGTAATCTAGTATTTGATAAAGAGAGATATAATATTCTCTACTGGAAGGCATTCCTATCATGTCATATCAAAGTCTAGCAAAACGTTGAAAGTTAGAAATGTTATCAAGCATTAGCAGGCATTTAAAGAACGTCTCTTGAATATTTCTAGCATAAAAAAGTATTTCATGTGATGTAAATGAATGGTAATTTTCTGACTTTAAAAGAGAGCTGTGCCAGTACATTTCAGCGTTCTGGACCCAATTCTGCAAACATGGAGACGCTTTCAATTTGCTCTGCCTGCCTTCCCGCCTTAGATGGCTGCGATTGCAGAGAAATTAATCCATTTAAAAATCTGCGGCTTAAACTTAAGGATTTTCAGTTTTTTCCCCTTCTTTCTTTTTTTTTTCTTAGAATATCAATAAGTTCCAATTGAAGAGCGGATTCTTTTGCAATTCAGGCATGTGCCGGCGATAACGGGCGAGTTGGCATGAAGAGAGGCAGAGATGGATTAATTATGCAGAGAACATGGAAATTCTGCTTATCATCGGCTAGCAAAGGAGCCCGGCTCACATAATCAGCAAACGAAGGGAGAGGAAAAAATAACAATGCAATGGCACCTTCCAGCCCATCATCAGGATTTTTTCTACCCCCCTTGTAATTAAAAAATAACATACACTTATAGCCCTATCTCCTGTGCAGGCAAGGAGTGGATGTCCACAAAATAATTGCACCGGGATATTAGAGCTGGCGACACGAGCTGTCCATTCCTGCTTGCTTCTCTGCTCACCCTCTCTTTCTCTTTTGGCCTCTCAAGGCACTTGGCTTCTGAACCCAGTCCAAATCAGAGGATGTCTCAGGTGACATTCTAGCTCAGTTTCCAAAAATCCCAAATTGGTACCTTATCATGATCCAAGCAAACATACATACATATATGATAAATATTTGAAGGGCTGACTCTAGGGGAGGCTTTGGAACTGATCACCTGTGGACTATCTGGTCAATTTCAATTTTTGATGAAACATGTCCAAACAGCCTTCATTTTGCAAAGTGACTGAATTAAAATGGTGGGCTGTGCTGTCTTCTCAAATGATTTAACTTATTTGTAACTTTTGTTTCTATTCCCTTTGCCTACTCATTTTATAAATTCAAGTATATACAGTTAAAAATTGCGAGGTTTGTGCTTCAAAATCAGAATTCACAATTCTGCACTGTCACTGTAAAATCTGACAGCTCAATGCTTCAGTTTGTCTAAATGCCAAAACCACCACAGCAAACCTAGTTTATTGCTTTAAAGAAAATCAAATCTCATCTTACATTTGTAGCCACGTGTTTTCTAATTCTGAAAATTAGAATGTAAACACGCATGTTGAATAACGATACTCCTGACTGAATGCCACGGAAGTAGGTTTTGCCGTCTAATCGTCACTCAAATAATTTGACCTAATTACAGACATAAGCCCGGAGAAGCTCTCTGGCCATGAGAGAGGCCATTTCTTCCCGCAGAGCTATTGGTAAGCTAGAGAAACAGAAAGATAAAAATAAACCTGGAAAGACAAAAATTATGCAACACATGAAGGAAAGATGTAGTTCCAAAGTGCAGTAAACTGAATTAGAGAGCTGGCAGACTCTAGAAATGTAATTTATTCATAGAGTTCCACCAAAGCAGGGAACCAGTATGGGGCGCAGTTTACACGCTTGTGGGAATGTTTTAAGTGACAGTGATGATAATAGACTGATTTTTAAAAACTAATTATTTTCATGCCTATGCATATGGACACACACACACAAACACACACACACACACTCTAGTACATGTAAGTATTATCAAAAACAAAGACTGAGTAAAGGGATCAAGTAAATCTTAGGAGACATTTATGATTGGTGACTTTGTTAGTTTTTGAGAGTGGAGGGAAAATAAAATAATAAAAAAACATAACCAAGGGGGGGGGTCAGAATTAAAGGTGAAGAAATGTAGAGAAAAGAAAGAAAATCCCAATAAGGAGAGAATAGGAGAATAAAAAACATGGGGAAAAGAAAATTATAATTGTGACAGTAGAAATTATAATTTTTATGCCATTATTTTATAAATATATATACAAGATATATTTTATATTAATTAAATATATAAATAGAAATGCACAAAAAATATTTCTCAAGTGTGTGTCCCTGTTCCAAGAATTGTCCAAATGCATAAACAGACCACAGATTCCTCAAGGCAGAATACAATTTATTAGGGACTTTGGATCACAGCCACAACAAATAGGGGACTACAGCTGGGATAATTTGGCCATCCATTAGCATTGAATTCCCACTGCCTTCCCACCCTTCTGTCCCCACTCACATATTTAGTGTCTCTTTGACTCAGCTTCTTAAATGCACTCACTATAATAAAACCTACCCCTTAGAAATTCCTAGATAAAAGATATTGAATAACCAATGAGCAGCACTAAGTAAATCTTGCTTGGATGAACTATCAGACCAAATCTAGTTAATTTTGATATCAGAATGGGAGATGAAGTCAGAGCTAGCAAAGATGATCATGAAGTATTACATGAAGTTTCATATTCTTTGTGAAATAAATTACTGAATACGGGCTCCAGGGACACTGATATTTTTCTAGGATCAAAATATCGAGAGCTAGTTAGATTTAGTCAGACACTAGAAAACAACACCCTAAAGGCTTATCAGATGGACAGAGAACCATCTCAATTAATATCCAGAGCAGTGATTCTTTAGATGCTGTTCTTGTTGGGTGGTCCACTGTCTTTTTGACGCTGGCTGCACAATAGAATCCTTGGGGGAGCTTTTTAAAAATACTTATGCCTAAGCCCCACCCTACACCAAAGACGGGGCTCAGTCAAAAAAAAAAAGTGTGTATATGGGTATATATTTTTTTAACTTCCCAGGTGATTCTAATGTTCAGCTGGAGTTGAGCACCAGTCTGTCTAGGCTCATTGCTCTTTCACTGCTCTCCATTGGAATCCTGTTAAAACCCAAAACATCTTCAAGGCTAGGGCAATCATAGCAAACCAGACTGTGAGCGCCATGTGCAGGAACCACGCTGCTTGTTCTGCTGCCTCCAGAGCACCTAGCCCAATGCCTCTTATGCAGAAGGTTTGCAAAAATATTTTTCGACTAAAAGAACAAAGCAAACAGGAGCCAGAAAGACAGAGGGCTTTATGCCCACCTGTCATCACAGCTGCCTCCTCTGCCCCACATTCTTCCCTACAAGTCTTGACAATTTGGAAGCTTCCTCAAGGTTTTCTGAATGCCTGTGCTTGGAACTTTATAGACGCAGCATACTTCTATAATCTTTTATACTTTCTGAAAACATGTCTTAACATCTTTTACAAGAGAAGGTAGATAATAGAATTCTCAGTAACCGTAACTGTAAATGGATTTGTAATCTACCCATGATTAAAATTATTTTCATCATGAAGTAGAATTCTCATTATTGTGCAATTTTAATATTATCAACTCCAAAGTGTCTTAGTGATTGATAATATAGACAGTGAAACCCTATATTATAGTAATTAAATTTAAAATGAATCAGCCATCCTTATATGTCTCAGTATAGTACCTGATTATTTGAAAACAATTATCTTTGCATGTCACTTAATGCCAGACAGCACTTGGAGCTGCTCCCAGGGATTGTTCTGGGTCACAATGTTGCAGCCGAGTCTAAATACACAGATACTGTGTCTTAGGAGCCACGATGAATATTTTCTCCATTAAAATACATGACCACTGCAAAAGTGAGCTGTAACCCAGGAGGAATGCAGGCCTGAATTAGGAAACCTTTGAACAAAACCTTCAGGCTGAAATGTGCATTCATCATGGGTAAGTCTCACTGACTTTAAAGGAAACTCGTTCTCTAGGAAACCCCAGAAACCGTGGGCCTAAGAGCAGCTGTCTGACTTTGAGGATGAGGTTTTTTTCTTTTCTGATCAGAGCCAGGATGTAACGCATAATGCTTTCTTCATTGGCTAATTGTCCTTCAAAGGAAACATCTCCTTTCATAAATTAAGTTAAATGAGCTATTACTACATTTTCAAATATCATCCCTTATTTCCCTAGTTAAGATTTACAGAAACACTCATTTCTCAACTGCAGGAAGGGGCTCCTCTGGCTCTCTTAACCTTACACTTTTTGCAATCCTTTTTAATGACAAGAGTCCTCTTCACTGGATGCTCTATCCCACCACCCTCCCCATATGCGTTTTGGGGAAAAAAATTAGTACAAAAAATTCTTCCATACTTGGCTCATTTGCAGATTGCACCAGGCTTGCAAAAAGCACACCTGTTGTGCTGTCTGGATTTCCTTTTCTGATCATAGGCTTCTGACAAAGAGGGGGGGAAAAGAAAGATTTTTATCAAACGCTCTTCACCGGACAATGAATTTTCTTCACCATTTGAATGTATCTGTGGAATGCCTGAGTGATTCATTACAGCAGATTCTGAAGTATGACAATGGGCCGCAGAAATGACTGATGGTATCTTTTTCCTGATTTCATTTCCCTGATCCTCTTCATCCCTTGGCCTGTGTACCTCGATTAATTAGAAACCAGGGATTTTCACTCATCAGCTGATGGGTTTCATGCTCCACTCTGTCACAAATCTGCTGCCTGCACTATCTCTCTTACAGCCGGTGGCTGCTTTAAAAACTTTCCCTTCTTTTTTTTTCCCCTTTTTTGAAGCAGTGCTTTGTGACTGCAGGTTTAGGTCTTTTAAAGATTCAGACATATTTTTTAAAAAGAGATTAAAATTAAAGTAAAGAAGATTCAAAATCTCTGATTAAGTTAATCCCTATCCAAATGATACTTGTCCAAAAATGAACTTTTTGAAGAGATAATAATATAAATGTTTCATAGCTCTCAGCTAAGTTCTTTTTTTAAGATATAATAATTGAAATATTATGCAAAGGCTGAAAATACATATAAATATGATTTTCATGTGTGAGCACAAAAGCACTTATGTTTATTTCTCATGCATTTGGGGGTACTTATGCTATATTTTTTAACCCTACTGCATTCAAATTCCAGTTGAATAAGCCATTTTATAATAGCATCCTGAAATAAATCATTGAACCATTATTGTTTCTGGAGGAAATATTTTATAAGTGAAATATGCTCCCCCTTAGGGTATATACCAAATTAAATCACATGATGATATAATCCCCAAGGAAGCGAATCATGATTAAATGGTATTTAAAATGCAGGGTATTTTATAGTGAAACTCTCTCCCTGAAATCTAAAATAATGTATGATTCGAAGGTGAAAAACACATAAAATACTTTCACCAAAGAAAAGTCACAGCTACCTAATACTACAAAGTTATTCACTGAAGTATTTTTCTCCATGTTAACTTATTTAACATCAATTTTAAAACAAGTCTCAGAAAGAAAAGCAAAGCTCTCCATTTTAAAATGCCAAATCCATCAGACTTGAGGAGATGAAGTGATGAGGAGAAATAATATACATTTTTATAGGTTTGCCAACAGTAAAAGACAGGGCATCAGAGACTTCATTCCACGTGTCAGCTTTTTATGAATTTTGGAAGTCATAGGAAAAAAATAGGAGCTTGCAGAACATTATCTACTCGTTGCTATGTGAGAACTATGTCCTTCTCTCCATATTTGCCAAGCAAAGACTGTACACCTGATAACTGTTAAGAGTGACCAATGAAAACCCAGATCAGACTTGAGGACAAGCTTTACCTGTCATGACTACTCTAATGGAAATCACTCCTCAACTTAGCAATTCTTTTATTTTGGGTTGAGGACAAGCAAAAAAGACAGCAGAAAGAGCTGCCATGTTTCTGTGTCAGAGATGGAAGAAGTTATGCATTCAGCTATGCTATTAAATCTTGGTGGCACAATTTATTTCCATGTATTGAAATCCAAATTACCAATACTGTTGGTTACACAGCTCTGGTCGACACTGTGCCACAAAATTGAATTTTGTTCCAGGTGCAAGACTAAATTTTTCTTGTTGTTGAACTGGTCTACCATAAAGACTTATAGATTTGAAGTAAAGTGGATTTCATAGGATTCAGATCAATTTCTCTTCCTCTTATATTTTTTAAAGCCTTAGTAATATTGAAGACGGACACAAGAAAGAGGTTGGGAAAATACACCTTCAGCTTATATAGACGTGAAGGGAAACTCATTACTTCTTTGAAGTTATTAAAATCTCTTATTAGATCATACCTGGCTTTGCATATGCTTTGGGAATAAAAACAGAATCATACCAAATTTTAAATAAAACCCATTAGAAATTAGGAAATGGGTAACGAAAAAAGATTGCTTAATTTTAAATACTTTCTGCTTGATAGAATGCTATTTTCAGTACAATGTCACCTGTTACTTGTACCTCACCTTTGAAATAGAACAAATCACTATCATTATGATAGCTGGGCTTAAAATGCAGCCGACAGAATACACTTTTCTTTCGCAGTAATACAAAAAAGCTACGGAAACAGTTGGAGAGCATTTTATTTATTAACAATACAGGTGTGCTGATAATCTGGAGTATCAGGCCCATGTGTAAATTTTCCTAATTTGCTGTCTTTCCCTAACACTACCAGTATTGTGATAATGCCACACATTCTGGAGTACCTGCTAATGCCAGACACAGGGACTACCAGTCACGAATGGAGAGGTGAACGTACACCGTCCTGTAGGTCTGTGGCATGTAGCATTCTTCCACAGACCTCTAACTTCAGCCATCTCACAGTATTTACTTGTGACAGTCTACGACAGTCACCAGTTTAGATGGTGTGTGTCTAATCTATTAGGTTAATTCCTTTTCGTGGAATATTGCTTCTCTCTATATTTTTTCAAAATAATTTTCGTAGACTAAAGTTCGCTATTTTATTGCCTAACACTGAAAACCTGGAAGGTATTTTCTCTTTTAAGATAGCAATTTAGAGATGAAGAAACTGAAGCATTCTCAAGGTATGAATAATTACAGCGAGTAATTTTACCAAACATTGATGCCTAACAAGCAAGCATAAAGTAAAAACAGAGATTGCATCAAATGATAGTTTCTGATAAAAATAAGAATGCTTTGTATTCATGTAACAACGATATATCATTAATCCAAAGCATTTTGATGACTGTTTGTTTGCCTTATTCTTGCAACATCTCTTAAGGTGACTGAGTAGCTACATCATGGGTTTAGTTGCTGTGTGAAAACACTCAGATATTAATCCCTATCGAGCAGTGTGCCAATGGAGAGGAGTCTACACCTCCTATTTGAAATCCTCATTACTTTCCTGGACTGCATAGCTCACACAGGAATTATGTACTGAATAGATACAGCGAATGCCCTCAATATTGCAGTTTTTCTAATAAGAAACATCAATATGCTAATAAAAATAGGATACAACATGTAAGAATCTTAACTATATATCTAAAGTAGGGACGGCCGTAGTTCTCTCCTTATTTTGCATTTGAATATTTTGAAAATTGTTTTGTAATTTTTCATTTTGTCTCTATCATACTGACAAAAAATATCTCTATTGTTAAATAGACTGGAGTAAATGAAATATAAACTCTTGGTCTAGACTTTGAAGGTTCTTTCCTTTGAGTTTACCATGCCTTTTCAACCTTAATTTCTAAGCTCCTCACTAAGTTTTCACTAGAGAAGGGGTGTCTTGAAAACCTTAGCAGAGCTTTCTTTAGTTATTTCTATTTTGTCAGCACCTAGCACATCTGATCCGTGGTATTATATTTTGTTGAAACAAAATAAACACAATTCCATTTGATTCAGGCTGGTCTTCACTACATGAATCCCTGTCTGTTAATTTTCTCATTATTTATTGGGAATATGTTTCTGCCTTCATCCTGCTTACTTATTCATTCCTTTTTATAAAGTTTACTTCCAGTAACAATTTATTCTCCAATATTCAGTTTTTCCATTCTACTATAATTCATCCTTTTAAACATATAATTGTCAAATATTTATCCAGTGCTATTCCAAGTTCTACGTTTGATGAATTGTGGGTCCAAGACTTGAGAAGCTTGTGTTTATTCTGCCCAACTTAGTGCTTCAATCACATTGTGTTGTCTTGACCACTAATGTTTTATATATATATACACACACACACACACATATAATATATTTGTGTGTGTGTGCTTCCATCCCCTGACTAGATTATAAGTAACCAGAGATTAAGGAACAGGGCCCTATTCTTTCCTAGCATCTCTGGGCACATAGCTCACCGCTAAAGAGAGGGAACGGTCAATAGCTTGTCTAGTGGTTGAATTCTCTTCTAAATTCTAAGATGTATTTAGAAGTTTATCACATTTCAAAAATAAATTCAAAATTGGACACTAAGTATGACCTATTAATTATCATATTCACTCCCATATTTCTCTGCTGTTTTCACTTAACTTGGAGAATGGGAATCTGGACAGCATCTGGATTTTCCACCTTTGGTAACCACCTTTGGTAATCTTTGTGATTATGTATGGTCCTTGTTTACAAGAAGCATCCAAAATCATACCACAATTACTAAAGATATTAATTGGAAATTGAATCTTTTTCCTTGTCTGCAAGGCTTAGATACAGAATTTCTGTAGCTTAGATACAGAATTACTTTCAGGGTAGCCACAGATTTTCAGAAAAGGACTGAAAAAATAGAAGAAAGAAGTGTGCAAGTAATTAAAGAAGAACATTTATATTTGTAGGTTTTTCTTATTTCTAGACTCAGATCCAGACCTTAGAGAAAGCTTTGTCCTAGAAGAAAATGCTGAGGAAGAGGCTACCATTCCAGTTTGTTGTGTCCATTTTCCCAACAGTTGAAGTCTTCCTGGAGACCACCTTGTCCTGACTCAGGCAACCCAAGGATGAAACAGAGATACAAGGAAAAGGGTGCTGTATAGAACAGCTGAGCTGGGAGGAGACGACAGGTGCATTCTTGCTTTTATTCTCCTCTCCAGCCAGTGACAGCCACCACCACAGCTTTTATTTACCTTTGGCAGGCCAATGAGGATATTACGTTCTTAAGATATTTCTTGGTTAATCATGGTGGCTCACACCTGTAATCCTAGCACTCTGGGAGACTGAGGCAGGAGGATCACTTAAGGTCAGGAGTTCAAGACCAGCCTGAGCAAGAGCAAGACCCTGTCTCTACTAAAAATAGAAAAAAATTATCTGGGCATCATGGGGCATGCCTGTAGCCCCAGCTACTCAGGAGACTGAGGCAGGAGGCTCTCTTGAGCTCAGGAGTTGGAGGTTGCAGTCAGCTATGATGACACCACTGCACTCTAGTCAGGGCAATAGAACAAGACTCTCTCAAAAAACCAAAAGAAAGCAAACAAACAAACAAAAAGATCTCTTAAGCTGTTTCAAGGGAGAAAAAGAGTACTGAGTGTAAGATAAGCATTATAATGTAAAAAATATTTTCTTTCATCTTTTATATTTTTCAGTATGTTTTTGAGAAATGTGAAGGAGGAAAATAGACAAAATTATGTCCTAGAATAGGATTTTGGATCATTGTTTCATTTGATTACATATTTCTCCAGCCTCTGTGTTCTTGATTGAAGAACAATACAGTCTTTTCTATTTTTATTTCTACAAATTGGAAGCATGTACCAAAATTTGGCCCAGGTTTCATAGCAGGAGTGAGAGAATGAGTCAATTCTAAAACTGTGAGGTGCCTGCACCCCCTCCACTTGCAAAGTTTCTCTAAGTCAGAGACATTAAATGTATTTCTTTCTTGATGTTGTATTGAATCATTCTTAATTTTCTATTCTGGTCTGGATGCCACATGTCAGGATTCAGCCAGGACTGATTGGATATGTGTAGCAGGGACGTGAGGTTGGTACAGATGGGGGCAGAGAGTTACATCAAGACCTGCCCACCGGGGTGAGCTAGGAACCCAGAAAGGACCTTGCAGGAATAGAAACTGAGTCTGGCAGAAAACACATAAGATCCAAGGAACATTATTCAGAGATTCTTGGAGTGCTACAGGAAAGATTTTGAAACTGAGTAGAAACAGACTGGACTCAAAAATCTCACCCTAGTCTTTAATTTTCACTGGTGTTCTATAAGATTTCATGTGAAAAAGTAGAATTCTATAGCAAGAAGAAGGCAAAGCGGGAGGAGAGAGGGGAGTCGCCCTTGATAATCACTTTGACAAGAGAATTTGTTTTCCTGAGAACAGGACAGCCTGACTCACAGTGTATTTCCCCGTGTCTTAGTGCCTGGCACATGCAGGCATTCGATACACATTATTAAACTAATGGATAATAAATAAATGAAAGAGTGTCACAGATCAGTTGGTAGTAGGTGGGCTAAGACTGTGCGTTAAATATCTCAATCGATAAGCAGAATGCAATAATTGGTTAATAGATGCCCCCAAAGGCAAGGAGGCAGACAGGTAGTGCCTGGAAATCTGTTGGCAGGAAACAAAGCCCTATCATTGGAACAGATATCTGCTGCCCAGGAGAGGGACTGCATAGAGCAAGGCAGGCCCTCAGTACTAATGGAGACCTGGATACTTTGGGAGGGCATCAGAAAGGAAACTAGGTAATACCAACCAAAGCAGAAATCTGGCCTGGGGCTTGGCACCAAGGTGGGAACATTGTTTTCAAAGGTGACAGTGGGTTAGCAGCAGACTTTTGGGAGGACTCAAGCAGTCGAGTCTGTTCCTCCTGACTCCGATCAAGGTCATTTCTGGAGACTGGGGATAATGTCAAGTAATCTCAATCATGATTAGAATTCGGGAGGCAGAAGGGAAAATCCAGCCTGTGTTGTCACTGAGTCTTTTCCCCCAAGTCAGTAATTTTTTCCTAAGTTTGTTTAGCAATTTCTTTTATCTTTAAAAAGGTTTAGTTGGGGAAAATCACAGCTGGGTGAGGGAAAAGGTGGCTTTTAGAGGTAATACAAAGGATTGAGGGAGTTCTGTGAGGCATCACAGATTGAAGAGTTCAAAAGCCAATGATATAATGCCTATTAGGTAACCTCTCCACATTCACATTTATGATCAGTGAGCAAAATAAATTAACTTACTCCAGAAAGTATAATTATACAAAACAAAATGTTCTTCTCCAGGTGCCATGAAACTTGAAAATTTCTCTCCCAATGTAATAGTACATTGGGAAGATTGAGAAGATTAAGATTAGTAGGCTTTTATGGACTTAATGTTTATTATAAGACTGCACAAGCTCATGATAAAATATTTAAACAGAGTAGAAATAAAATAAATATGGTTTTTCCTATTTGTCCATACCATTCATAAGAATGTGAAACATATTCTACACACGTACAAGTTTATATATGTTCATACTTCTCTTACACAAATAGAAATATGACACACTAAATGTTTTGCAATTTGCTTTCTGCAAATAATATTTCTTAAACTTCTTTCTGTGAGAGCATGTATAGATCTATAGATATGCCTTATGTTACCCATTAGGCTGCATAATATTCCATTTTTATTTATACTACATTGCAATGAACATTCTTCAACATATTATCCATGTCCACTTACGTGAGTGAGTATGTCTGTAGGATAAATTTCTAAAAGTGAAATTGCTGGGCCAAAAGGACATAAACTCTTATTCATGGGTGCCATAATAAATGTATAGCATTTTTCCATTGCTATTTAATTTTATACAATAAAATGACAAAATATATTATTTTGTAATGTGTATCAATGTGTCAATACTTTTTAAAGTATTCACTCCATAGTATTAAATCAGGCAGTACCATAGCTAATTAACAAATATTACATCCTTACTAAGATAACATTCAATATGATATATGTTTTGAATTCCATCTCACCACTGCAGAAAATAACAGAGGAAAAAATAGATACTAGTAAAGTAACATCTTCTACTCTTGAAAAAACAAATTATTTACAGCTGAAAGTGGTACTCAGCTTTGAAGGTTAAAACTCTTTGTCAGTCAGAGGAAAACAATTGTCTTCACTTTTTTAAAGTCTATAAAAGTCTCTCTTACTCTCTGTTTCTCTTAAAGGGTGGATATGAGGTCAAATCTAAGATACAACGTGGGGAAAGTCTTGCTCGTGAATGGAGGAGGGGCAACGGCAGTAGACGCCAGCTTGGGTAACTAAGCTGGATGCTTTTGCAAAAGTGGAGTCTATAAGCTCCTAGACTTGGCTTCAGCCAAACTAGGGAGAAGCAGCTCTAGCTCTGTTCCAGGAAACAGTGCTGTCCCTGAATGGGTCATATAAATAATAACTCTTGGTAAAAAGATTTCCTTATTTTCTCCCAGCAGGGAAAAGAGGGTGCCATCACTCTGGGAGTTCAGGAAGTTTCTGAGTTCAAGGAACAGGGGAAGTTTCCTGTATATAGCAGCAGCAATCTTGGCAGTGGTCACAAAGACTGCTCATCTGGACCTGCGCCGTTGCGACCCTAAGCTGGGCTGGATGCTGTACAGTTCACAGTGCTGACAAAAGCAGGAAGGAGGAGGGGTGAATTTCACTGATTTGTCAGGAGCACCCTGCCCTGGGATACTGGAAGCAGGCCTAGGGTACAGAGGGAATTTAGGGTTCTAGCACTTGTGCTGGTAGAGAGACACTATTGGTTTTGTTGTGATTGGTGACCAATATACCTATAGCTTTACCTATTTAGGCTGTTTTTAGTAAACAAATCTTATATGCATTATGTATAAATATTATATGTTCACCACACATGCATATACTGTAAAATCTTTGCCAACCATAGTTTTGAGAATTCACATATGAAAAATCCAAACTTTTAATATATGACAATTCAGATGTGTGTTCTTAAGCAAGAGAATAAAACAATATTCCTCTCCAGCCTCCCTGTATATCTCATGAGTATCAGGGCAGATAAAAGAGAATCTATTTCAATGGCCAGAAGGCTACATCCAAAAAAAGTCTTCTTAAACACTACATTCATTTATCAAAAAAACATATTGAGGCTCATGAAAACGGAAGAAGGGAAAATGTGTCGCAAAAAATTATTTAATATTATCCAAAATCAAATCCATCTTTAGGAAACAAAACTTGCCACCAGTGAAAGTGGTCAGTCTGGCTCAAATAAGAGAGTGATTCCTAATAATTAAAAATATGTCTCCATAATAGATTGTCATCAATTTTTTCTCTCTCTGCAGAATTTGGTGGTGGTTGTTGATTTTTTGTTTTTTACTCTGGATGTTTCACTATGACATTCTGTACCAGGAGTTCCCTGGTTCTGTTTCTCAGAATTTTTTTTTTAATTGTTGTATAACTTTTAGAAATTAGGACCTTAGTGATACTGGGGTCCATTTGATCTTTGTGGCCCTTGCCTAGCCTTTTTGTTCTGCCTTGGGTTTTTCATCTAAGTATTATAGTTTTGCACAACCCTCCAATCAACCAGCAGCAAGTTCAAACATAATTATGACAAATGCAGGGGCTGGAAACCCTGCCTGGTAATTGACATGGAAAGGAACTTAAATCTTCTTACAGAATCAAGCGTATTGTAATGGGGCATATATTGTAATACCAACTACATAATTGTCCACTTCAATTCAGAATTGAGGGATGCACTGCACATTCTGATTTTTTTTAACAAAAATATGTTTTTACCTACTATGCCCAAACTTACTTGATAATAAGTTCTCCAGTTTTCCCAATATTGTAAAGAAATCCCAGGCATTACACTGTAGAGATTTCATCTTGTCCAGATATAGCACAACTTCCTGCATGTTAGCATGCAACTCTCCGTGAAGGCAAACCCTGCTGTCTTTCCAGAGTGACTGCTCTATGAACATTCTCCTGTACCCAAGTAGGGATCAACATTCATTGCTGTGAGTAGGCCAGGCTCCCTCCTAGTCCCACACTTTTAAAAGCAGAAAGCATGTAAACTCTGTCTCTATTTAAGTATAAGTTCTCATTTAATGGTATGCCAAATCAAAAATAGTAGAAAAAGCCATTCCAAATTGTTCCAATAGTTCCTTTTATTGTCTCCTAGTATTTGTTCAGAGTCTGCAGAGTACTTTTCTTATATAAACAAATTTTTCTTTTTGTCCACATAGTGATACTTAGTTTACTCCTGATTTTTCCCCTCCGAATTAATCATTAGTGAAACATTTCCAGGACGTCCAAAATTTCATAAACTCTATACCTTGGTGTTTTCCCTTTGGTATAGAGATGACCTTATTAAGGTAGACTTTGTGGGGATGGGACAAGGTTTGAGGGTGGAGAGGGGTCCTGTTCTGTATCTGTCTAGGTAGAGTGGACCTGCATGGGAAATGGTATTTGTATTAATACTTAAGACATTAAATTTTATCTTTTAGCCCCTCTTCTTTTCCATAGTAACTGAAACAACCAGAATTCTTACAATAAATTATGTCTTGCTTGAAGGTATGTCTGATCTGGCTGTCTTAGGAGGTATGTCTCTAAGAGTGCTTGGAGGATCTTGTTGCAATGCAATCGCATTTTTAACGCACCCCTGTGCCCAAAGCTCTCTGCTTCGTTGACTTTCTAGTCTCCATACCGGGATCCGTCTACAATATCCCTGCAGACCTGAACCAGTTATAGTTTGATATATTAAAACTGTAGAGAAATAGGACATTTTCTTTGCTGGCATTGTGTAGAAAACATCAGCTTGTTTTCTTGAACTGTTGTCTTATTTATTTCACAGCCAGTCTCAGAAAATGGGCTGGCTCCTTACTACTCCCACACAATGTAAGAGCTTGTTTTCAAAGAGCAGAGAAAATTGACTGAGATCCATGGTTAGATGACAGATGGATTCTGTCGCATTGCCAGAGACATGAAATTGCAGGTGACACCTGATATATGATAATAAAGAGCACCCATCACTATTCAGCCTCTGGCCTTTATTTTGTGATGTCATCAGCATGCAGGTGGCTTACCTGAGAGTCTCAACAAAACACTGAGCATTGTCAAGGGGCTCACATGGGCAACTTTTATCTGCCCATCTCTGTGATCTTCCGTGTGATGAGTTTGGACTACGGCCATTTCCAGTTCTATTTTGGTTTACAAAAAGTTATTAGAAGGTTGTCTGTGATCTTGCTTTTTCTACTCTTTCCTTTGTCTTAAAGAAAATCTGAAGCTGATAAGACAGTTTGACTATCTAATTAATTGTAATATCAATACTTTTAAGGGTAAATATTTTGTAGTATGTAATTTGTAATATAATCAATAAGAAATGGGTGTAGAGAATATCAACTTAACATCAACCTGGTTTAGATGGTGTTCAGAGTATAGATTTCTGGCTTTCTTTGTAAAATAAATAAAATATACTTTGCATACAATTGGTGGCATATAAAAAATATACCTGAGAAAGTGGTGCTTTTCTACCTGTATTTAGGAAGTGGGACTGTTAATCTATTATTTATTTCTACTCAGTTTGGTTACCTTTCTTTAAAAAACACAAGAAGTTCATTTACTTGAGGCTTTATAAGAAAACAACCATACAAACTGGAACAAAAGTTAAGAAATAAAATCAACCTCGTGCAATAGGATGATGCCATGAATTCTAAGCAGTTTGCTGACTGGCTAGCTCTCTTAAGGCAAAACAGCGAGCAGCGCTGGGAGCCCCTGAAGCACCAGGCACAGGCGCAGGTGCCTGATGACCATGCGCTGGTTTGAAGCTCATGAACCCAGGCTGGCTGGTTTATTATATTATTTCCAATTCACTCACAAGGAAAGGGAGACGCAGAGGCAAAGTTAAGTACTCAGGTTTGCACAACTGTAAATAGAAGGAACAGAATTAAACTCAGGCCTCACTGATTTCACAGTAACGTTCCTAAGGAGGACATCCTGCTGCCCGGGTACGTAGAACAAGTGTGTCTTTCCGATGTGAAGTTAGAATCCTTCCTCACTAAGATGTGAGTGAATCCCCCAACCAGAGACATGAAGGGAATGTGTTGTCATAAAGTCCTTTTCTTCCGTTATCATCTGCAGTCGTATCTCCCACTGCCTGTCTTCTGTGCACCACGCCAGTCTGTGTCCTACGCTGATCTGGTCAATTTCTTCCATCAGTAATGGTTTACAGGCAGTCAAAAAGTCTTAACGCTCTACTAGTAATTAATTGTTTCAAGTCCCATATATATTGTAAAGAATCATCATTAAGTTACTAAGGTAGTGGTAATTACATTGTTTGTTGGTTTTGTCTGTTGTTTTATTTTTTTGTGGAGGTTGTTTTGTTTTGGGGGATGCTACTGATTAGATTGGTATAAAGTTTGAAACAAAGCATTCCACAATTTCCAAATATGACATTTGCAAACTGCTGACTCACTATAATTATGTCTGCATGCGTGCGTGTTTCTGTGTGTGGAGTGGTTTGAAAAGTATCATGGTAAAGTACAAACTACTTTGACTTTTAGCAAGAAAACAACAACTTCTAGGCTGAGTACTGCATCAGAAAATGTTCACTATTAATAAAAAAAAAATCCTCACTTTGATTACTTTTTGTTTTATAGGATTAAGCATTTTACTTGATTAAAGAAACTTTTAAAAAAAAATAATTTAACAATTTCATTTGGGTGTTGTGGCTCACACCTGTAATCCCAACGCTTTGGGAGGCTGAGGCAGGAGGATCACTTTAGGAGTTCAAGACGAGCCTGAGCAATAGTGAGACTCTGTCTCTACAAAAAAAAGAAAAATTAGCTGGGCATGGTGGCATGTGCCGCTAGTCCCAGCTACTGGGGAGGCTGAGGCAGGAGGATCGCTTGAGTCCCAGGAGTTTTGAGGTTGCAGTGAGCTATGATGATGCCACTACAATTCTTTCTTAAGACAGAGTGGTGAATGCTGTCTCAAAAAAAAAAAAAAATCTAACAATTTCATGCACACACACAAATTCCCATTTAAACACCCTATTCAGATGAAGAGTAAATTAAAATCCCAGATATCACCGCTATACAATTCACCCATACCACCAAAACCCACTTGTACTCTTCAATATATTGAAATATAAATTTTACAAAAGAAAATGAGATTTTAAATGTTTCCTATATTAAATTCAATAAATTTCCAGATTTTTTCTACATTGTAAGCTAGTATTTAACTCAGGGTATAATTTTAAGATCATAAAATGGTGTCATATTAGAGATAATATTTAATACTTGAAATGTTGTTTTGTCAGCTGGTTTTACCCTGGTCTATCATGACATGTGGTCTAGCATGCTGACACATTTTTGTCATTATTGTTTGTTTATGTGTTTGCATAAATAGCAATGAATTTGGAAAATTCAGTAATGAGAAAAATTTAACAGACTATTTTTTCAGATTTTTTTCAGAATACAGTGAACAGAAATGTCTAGTATAATAATAAGGGCAATGAGAATATGTCACTAATAATATAAAAATAATGTTTTAATTATTGCTTTTAGACTTCACTAGAATATGCTACTGAATTTTATTTATATTCTTTATAAATCCTTTTATGTTTAATAAATCTGGCATAAATGAAAGATACTGAATGTAATGTGCAAATTGTAGGATTCCATAATTGCCCCATTGTCTCCAAATGGTGAATTTGGAAGTATTTACCAATGGCAAATTCTCAAATGGATTGTAAAACACACACATACCGAAATAGGCTCATTATCCCCCATATTGAAAATTAAACTTTTTGCATATTGTAATATCCATTTTTCCTGAAGTCTAACTTGAACTCGTAAAAAAAACAGTTACAGGTTGGGGAAACAATGCATGAAATATCTGTATCAACTGTTACGTAATTAAGCAAGTCACAGGTGAACCATACTATGTATTGTGAAGAAATCCTAATTTCTGAAAATGTATGTGGATACTGTCACTAGGCTTAGAACTCATCAAGTATGTAGGGAAGAGTTAATTCACCGACAGAAAGAATTATTGTAGTATATGTTTGGGCAGAGACTACAAGTTTTCAAGTAGATGAAAGAAGTTAAAGTTTGAGAAACTTCTAAATAAACTTCTATACATAAATAGCTCATTTTCCTTAGAGTGACTTGATAAATATCTCTACAAATACGACTAGTGGGTTCTCATCAGAGTTCCAGAAATTCTTGTATGCCTGTTGGAATGGAGAATGATGTAATGTGGCTAAGCATGAGATATGATTTTCTATCTATGTAACTCTCACAAGTGGACTCTTAAGAGCACATTAATCACTTTCTAATGATTTTTCTTATCAGTTTGGTAAGTCATGCAATAGTTCTTAAAATGAAAATCAATACACTTCATGCAGACTGCCTTGATTCAGATTTAGCACAATCCCAAATGAAAGAGAACTAAGCTCGTGGATGAAATTGTGTTTGGCTTAACTACAAACACATCCTCTACTCCAGTTTCTATCGCTCATACCTCTTAGTAAGCTTCACCACTGTTCCCCAGTGTGAAATTTGCAACACCACAATTGATCAGAACCTCTATTGAGTGTTTATCAGTACATTCTTAAATTATTTCGAACATTTTAGTGATTAAATTTCAAATCAATCATTGCAATTAGTGAATAAAATAGCAATAGATCAAAGTACATTTAGTAGTACTTAATTTGGACATTTAACTGCTCTGAACAAGAGTCCCAATTTAAAAAATATATATGAACTTAAAAGTAAAATACAGATAGAATAAACTACTTTAGAAAAGCCTTTGAGGAAAACAAATGTGCACAGTTTTTATTAGAAAATTGATGCCTGATTTATAACACATTATTTTTAAATTCATATTTGGTAATATATTTTTTGCTGGAGTACTGAACCTATAAAATGAGTGATAAAATATTTCTACAAAAAGAGAAAAAGTATATTACATGAACATATTTCACCTTATTTATTTTACATTTGTATATAATGCCAAAATTATGCAAAAATATCTTATTTTGCACAGTAAAACTATGTGAATCCTTCTGCCTTTTATTAACACTGCCATATATCTCTTTGTTCTGCAGATGACTCCTAAAAATCCACATCCTCCATAAATCCATCTTAGATTGATCAGAAAGAGATTAATGATTTCTGCTGGACTCAATTTATCTCAAAGTTCTACTCCCCTTGTTCTTAAACCCCAGCAAAAAATTTACACTTGATTTCTTTTCAATTTGCAAAGGACCAGAACATAGTGTGAATAATTGTACTGACTCTGCATGCATCTGTGAGACATTCTTATTCTGTTTTATACGGTAGTCACCCATTGTCCACAGTTTCACTTTCCGTGGTTTTAGTACCCAGGGTCGACCACGATCTGAAAATATTAAATGAAAAATTCCAGAAATAAACAATTCACAAGTGTAACATTGCATGCCATTCTGAATAGTTATGATTATTCTATTTTATTAGTTAGTATTAATATCTTACTGTGCCTAATTTATAGATAAACTTAATCACAGGTATGTATATGTATAGGAAAAAAACAGTGTATATAGGATTTGGTACTATCTGTGGTTTCATGCATCTACTGGGGATTTCAGAATGTATCCCCTGTGAATAAGGGGGGACTACTGCAAATAGGTTTTTGTTTGTTTTTCTGTATCACTGTAACTTGATTCATATTGGGAATCTTTGGAAGATAAAAATCCTCAAACAATACAGCTTCAGCATCATGTAATAAAACTCCCATCTATTTATTCATAAAACACTGAGCACCCACCATGTGTCAGGCACTGATCAAGAAGTTGGGAATACAAAAATTAAGAGACATAGTGCTTGCCCTTAAGATGTTTACTTCAATGGTACCAGGGGAAAACGCATAAACAACTGCGTGTTAACTTTCATTAGATAATACTGCAGTTATAAAAATTCAAAAATCTCAGAGTCTTTATTTCTCACATTAAATATTGACTATGGTGGCCATGGATTGGCCATGGCTTTGCTCCACATAACTTTTTCATTCCAGGATTGGGACTGAAGGAGAAGCGTCTGTTTGAGATATGCCATTTTTGTAACATACGAAAAGGGAGAAAAATGGCTCTTAAGGCTTCTTTTGACCTACGTAACCTTCACTCAAATTTCATTAACCAAAGCAAGTCATTTGGCCCAGCATGATGTCAATAGAACAAGATAAATTATGAGGCAACAAGTAGGAATGAGGAATCTTCTTGCAGGGTAGAGAACAACAAATTGGAAATAGAAACATACTTTATTATAAATTAACTAGAAAACAATGTGAGCAAATATGCACTGAGTTCTGGATCGTCTGGAAATGGGATCGTCTGGAAATGGGGTCGTCTAAACACAGCGTTTGGCAGCAATAAGCGAGAGAGAAGTGGCACTTGAGCTGGGTTTTGCAGATCTAGTAGGAGTTTGACCAGGTGATGAGATGGGAAAGGTATTCTAGACAGAGGTAAAGAGATGCATTTGCAAAGGCTTAAAAGAAGGCATGGGTCCACCTTGTCCAAGAAATGAGACATAGTTATGAGATTAGATTGTGGTAATAGTGGTCTGCGATTAAATGTAATCTAAGAAACTTGAACTTTATATGCTAAGAATAGAGTCCACATGGAGTTGATTTTTAGCGGGAGAGTGTCCCTATATAACCGATGTGGAGCAAGTCAATTAATTGATGCCTTAGGGCTCAGATTCTTAATATATAAAATGGGATTTGGGGCCCAAATTATATGTCAGGTGATTTCTAACCCTTAAGTTCTGTGATTCTACAGTCCTTAACTTGTTATGCAATCAAGATGATTTTCATACTTAATTGAAACATTTCTAGATTTTATTTTAAGATCTGCACTTCCCAAAATCACAAACTTGATGCAAAGATTTTCTCTTTTCTCATATAAGGGATCCATAGTAATTATTCAATAACTATGAATACTTATATATCCTGATGTATGGTTGGAAATCTAAAATATGAAAAACATATTTCAGAATAACTATATTTTGAACTGTGCTAAAGGCATTTTTAAATAAAATACATCAGAGAAAAAATCATTTAACATAAATTTTCTCAGGTTACTGATGTGTTTCAGTGTTTATTTCTTACATTGTAAAATCTTCTATTCTAAATAATGAGTGCATTTACTATGTGTTTATATATTATATGTAAGTGACATACAAGTGAAAAAAATTGAATTAGGTCAATGAATTAAAGATTGACTAGATTACATTGAGGTAACAAATGATCTTCAAATATCAGTGGTTTATAATATCAGAGATTTGTTTTTAGCTCACCAAAGACCACTTCAAAGTCCAGTTAAGTCTCAGTAGTAACCATACTCCAGTTCAGCATTCCAGGGGTCTATAAATTGTTAAAAACTTTTGTCAGCACACATTTCACTATCATCTTCGCAGGGTTAAATGTAAACTGGAAAGTGGAATATTAGCAGTTAAATGCTTCCATTTAGAAGTGACATGTCATTTCTGCCAACCATCACATCCACTCATATTTCATTGCCCAAAGGAAGTTCCAGGCCTCCCCTTACATCAAGAAGATGGGGACATGCTGTGTTCCTGGTCTGCAAAAGGTAGAAAAGAACCAGATTGCTTCTGGAGAATAGCACCAATACCTACCATCTGATATAAAGCAAGCAAAAAATTAACATTTGCTTATCATCTACCATGGATCAGACCATGTGGTAGGACCTTTCTTATGTATTAACTTAGTGAATGCTCTCAAAATACTTACTGGTATATTATAGCAGTATCTCTATTTTGCAAAAGCAAACAAACAAGTGATAAAAAACAAAACTGATACTCCAAACCTGTCCCCAAGAGACAGGAGAAATTTAACCTACAAATTTTTATTCCAAGACTTGTGATCTTTGTACACAGTCATGTTGCTTTTTTATAAATAATCAATAAGTAACTATTATTCTTATGTTTATGGCTTAAAAAGTAAAGTAGAAATTATATCTTACACTTATAATTTTCTTCTCTTGAAACCAAGGTTTAGAAAAACATTTTATTAAAGTAATTAAATATCACACATTATTTGATTCACATGTAATCAAGAAAATCTCCATATTTCATTCTAACTTTTTGAGTATTCTGAATTTGCTCTTTCAGAAATTATAAACATCAGACTCACTGGCTACAAATTCATCCTTTTTTTGTGTTTCATCCATCAATGGCCATAGGAATTAAAAATGGAGCCCAGTTCAGCATAAAATGTGAATCTAGTTACATGAGCCTTTTAAAAAACTCAATGATAAGTAAAGAGCATTCATACCCATTGAATATCTTATCTCAGCGTTTCAATGAAGTAGGATGATGGTCTTGCAAGAGAGATTATTCAACATGGTCTATAGATTTTATTTTTAAGTTGAAAAAGTAACCTGCAATATGGCAAGGATAATGGTTTCTATATACTCTTGAAGGCAGTCAATAGCTCTGTAAAAAGGCCATGGAATGCATGGCCCCTTTCTTCCCAAAATGACTGTTATGATTTTTTTTAAAAAACCTGAATTGACAATGGATTTAGTTTGCATATATTAATGTTCACCCAAATTGTCTATTTTGGGTATTTTAAAATAAGGATAGGATTTGTGCATATGAAACAAGTTCTTTCTGTGTTGCTGAAATTTTTGAATCAGTTCCACTACTTTTCTCTGCATCAGAATACGCCTAGGAGAAGTGAAGAAGGAAGAGCATGCAAATCTCTACTCACACAGCAAAAACACTATTTCTTAATTTTAAAACTTTAGAAGATAACTTACAAATAAAATTTGTTTAATTTTTACAAAGAAAAAATTACTAAAATGAAGGATTTCTAGTTGACTGTTTCTGAAGCATTAATCTTCTAGATATGTTCTCAATAAATATTTTATGAAATAAAAATATTCTTAAGTATAATTATTGATATCTAAAATCATGAAAGAGACCAAAAATAGAGAATTTTTAATATAATGAATATTTGTAAGAAAATTCTACAAATTTTGAACTGATCAGGTTTAGATAATGTTGGCAATTCACAACTGATACATGGAATTCAAGCCCAATATTCGATGCAATGCACAGAATGTGGACTATATCACAATTAAATTGAAGATATTAAGCTTATCATCAAAAGCTACCAAAGACTGAGTAAATTAATTAAACTAACACAAAATTAAAACATTAAGTCATGTCATCTCAATAGAAAACATTATTCAAAAGAAATTGCTATATACTAAGAAATTCATTAACTATTTTTTCGAATCATAGGACTATCTGTATTTGTATCACTTATTATGTGTTGAATAGTTACCAGGCATGATTTCTAATCGTTCCCACAACTCCGGAAGGTAGCTTTCAGTATCCCTCACTCATGGATATCATTTAACTGAGGCTGAGAAACATAAATTATTATGCCCAAGGTGGATGATGGAGCAGAGATTTAAATCTACTTCTAATTGATTCTAATGATTCTAGGAGTGTTTTCTAAAATATCACAGGCTGTTACAGACAAGACATCCTAATCACACAAAACATGTGGACCCATCACTTAGGTATATTTTAGAGCCTTATTTGTCCTGTTTTTTTTTCTAGAAATCTCTTGCAGTTATCATATCCCCTTTTATCTATTAACATCAACTCTGACCTAACTTAGACCCTTATTACATTTTGCTTTAATGTCTTTAGTTTATTGTCATCATATACATATATTAAATGTTTAACAATTTATCCTGTGCTATACACTGAGAATAAAAAATAACAAAGTGCTTTTCAAATATAGCTCCAAATTCTTAGATAATCCTTCAGTGAAGAAGTGGGGTCTATGTCCCCTCTCCTGGAATTTAAGCACTTTATCTGCTTGACCAACAGAATATGGTAGAAGTGACTCTGTGCCCATGTAAGCCCAGGACTTAAGAAACGGAGAGCTTCTACTTCCCGTCTGATGTGAGAATGCCCAAGTCACCTAGAGACACCCTGACCATCCTAGCTGAAGTCTCAAGTCAATAGCCAGCATCAACCATCAGTCAAGTGATGGAGAAGGCCTCTGAAACGCTGCCAGCCCCAGGCTGCAATCAAGAACTATCCTGCCGAACACAGCCAACCCCCAGAACTGTGAGGGATAATAATAAAATAATTGTTGCTGTTTTAAGTCACTAAGACTTAGGGTGACCTGTTATGCAGCAATAAATAACTAGAACTGAAGACTAAAAACCAAAAAGCCTCGCCAACAGTCTAGTAGAAAACAAAGACATGGAATAAAGGAAATAACATGGGAAACTTCTCATTCATCCAAATGAACTCAGGAGAAAGCCTGATATTTGTCTGAGAGAGATGTACTGGTTAGCTGACGGGTGGACATGTGAGGTGGGCATATTGTGAGGGTGGGCATGTTGCGACCACATTGTTGGGGGCTGGAGCGATGCTGTTTTGCTGATTACAGCTTTTGGGAAAATCCTAGTGTATTTTTGTTGGGAAGAGCACCTCTTACATTCCATCCACAGTTCCTTCCAAAGCTACTAGCACCAGTTTCACTCACTTTCTGAAGCTATCTTTGCCCCATTGCTTTGTTTTTCAAAGAAATCCCTATTCAGAAGAGACTTGAAAGTATCTCTTTTCTCTAGGCATTTTAATTCTCTTGGGCTAGTGATATGATGGGCAGGAGAAGGATGTGGGGAATTCTAGGAATGAAACCAGGTGTCACCAGAGGAAAGGCCACTGCCAGTGGAATTTCTCCAGGCTGAATTAGATCTATCAGTGGGGAATATGGCACATTCTTTTAGAAATTTTCAAAATATCCCAATACTGATTTCAAATAAGTTGAGGAAATATTTTCCCTCCTAAATAAAACTGTGTCTTCTATGATATTGATGTTTTCAGAAAAATGAGATTTGTGCCTATGTACAACATAGAAAACAGTATTGTGTATTAACATATAACTTCAATCAAACTCTGAATCAAGAATTCAACATTTTATTTTGGTCTGATTTCTCTGTCTCATTCAGATTGCTTTGCTGATTCAAAAACAAAACAAATAAAAACAATGAACAAAAACCAAAACGACCCCCTCCCAAAACCTGCATATATCAGATTAGCAACTCATTGCCCCAGCCTGTCAAACTAGAAGACATGCTTTTCTAATAAGTTCTAGGATCTTTTAAATAATTGGTTATTATTGTTGCAAAAAGGAAAAACTGCATAAAATAGGTTAAATAATAAACGTTTAATTGCATTTTAAATTGAATGTGAATCTTGAAAATATAAACAAATTGGCAATTGCAGTTTGTTTCACATTTTAGCTGCAACATCCAGATACGTTCCATATTCACGTATTCATAAGAAAGTCAGATAATCTGAAGAGATAAAACTAGATAAAAATTTAAAGTAATAATTTATGTAATTATAACGAATCAGAGAGCTCCTGTTACTTTGTTCATGGCTGGGGAAGGGACATTATTTAGTTCTGAAATGAAACATTATTACCGTCTCACTTACTCATTCTTGGAATTGGTTTAGTGATTACTTCAACATTGACATCAGTGAAAAACATTTGACTTCTGGCCTAGAAAATCAGACAGTCAACCACAGAGATTTTGATTAAAAAACTTCATGTAATTTTCTCCAATCAGTAGCTTGTCCTGTTCTTTTTATCAGAGTGAAGGTTGCTCTCATCACCTGCAAATTTATACTAAGGCTTTAAACAAACAAGCATGAAACTTTTACATGAAAATCTCCTCCTGAACGAATACTTACAGAGGAACTCGATGATTAGCTGTACTGATGATTTGATTTCTACAGTGTGAAACAGGCCTGGAATCTTCTGTATACTTTTTTATCCCGGTTGCATGCATGCATGCATGTGCATGTGTTTAGGCTTCGTCTCATGAAGTATTTTTGAGAAAACTTTACGTGAGGTGTTAGTGCTTGCTAGAAAAAATAAATGACAGTTTCTTTCACATCATCTGTGTGCCAGGGACTATTCTAAAGCCAGAAATCATGCAAGCCACTAGGGTTCTGTATGTTTAACCTCCTATAGAGCAGAGCCATTCCCATTACTGAGAAGAATGAACCCTCATGGACACAACAATAGCGATCCTGAAATGAACTGCATTGCAGTATCGCCATGAATTAAAGTCTCCATCAGAGGCTGTGGCTCTTGGCATTAGAGAGCAAGGGTTTCGATGAAGCTGAGCAAAGACCTCTGCAGTAATGAGCCATCCTGCTGCCTTTTCTCTTTCAAGACAATTTATATGATGAAACTTGATAATTAACTTATGTCCAACAAACTAAATCCAATATATCTGTTTCCAGGTCAGAGGCAGTGGCTGTAGTCTCCTGGAATGTGTTACCCCATCTACCAGTTCCTTGACAAGGACACAGTCCCTGCTAATACAGTGTCACAGTAAATTTGCTTATCTCTTAAGAACAATGAGGTGTGCTGTAAAATATGTATGTGCTATCAAAACATTCATAATAAAATCCTAATAAAATTAGAAAGTTGGAATAAAAGGAAATCATGGTCTTCAATTGTATGTCTTGAAATTACCTTCAATAATGGCTGATACATTATATATGTGCTGACTATTATACACATGCACACACACACATATGTGTGTGTATATATATGTATATATATTTATAATGCTTCAGTCCATGAGCGCACAGTTGGTTTCCCAGGTTCAGCTTCCAAGGAAGGAAGACAGTATGATGAAATAAAAACCAACTTTTCCCAATTCTACAACTTTATCTTTCATGGTTTACAAATTGTCATTGCACTATTATACCTTGAAGAATATGAAATCTACTCAATGATTAGAGTAATAGTTTATTTTTTTTTTTAAAAAAGCATTTTCTCTTTGATACTACCTGAAATAGCAAAGCAAAAAGAAAAAAAAGGAAGGTGAAAAAAGGAAACACTTGGATCATTTTTCAAAATGTCAATGTTTTATTTAAACCTGCCTGGGGCTGATCTTTGCACTCAATCCATGTACATGGCATAGTGCTGGAATTACAACTCTCAGATGGAAAAAAAGAAGAAGTACAAGGCAGATTTTGCATCACAAGTTGTGACCATTTCTTGATACATACTTACAATAATCATTTATTGGTCCATTGGCCTACATCTTCATGAAATCAAATTGCATTTTTGGAAATCACACAAAGAAATACAATCTGCCCTCCGAGATGGATATCTATTGGGAAATACTTTCATTACGTGACTGCTTCAAGAGTATTCCACTGGAAAAAAGTGATTTGTTCTACAGAAAAATGTTTCTAGAGAAAAAACTGATATTTAGTTACTCATATCAACCATGCTTATAAAAAAGATTGTACATTTTTATCACTTAAAAACATTACATTAGTAATCTTTCTTGATTTATACATTTGTAAAATTCCTACCATAGAAAGCTTAAAACTGCTTCTCATAATTTCTGCCTCTTAAATACAAAATTTATTACTGACAAATTATTTAACCCTTTTAAAAAAATAATTTCATGCTAACCCAGTAATGCCTTAGCAATAGACATTGCTAACCCAGTAATGCCTTAGCAATAGACATAGACATTGATCCTAAGGTACCATGATTTACGTAATTTTCTTGAAATTATTTCTTTTTAAATTAAATTTATGTTTATTTTATAAGAATAATAAAGTGAACAATGGTTGATCTTGCATGCCATGTTGGAGGAAGACTTAAATCATATTCTTAAACGTAAGTAAATATCAGGACAAGTTATATAAATGTCTTCATTCTAAACCCATTCATGGGATTTTTGCAAGCAATCAACTGAAATATACCTGTTTCAAGTGATGGGGCCCGAAGTGAGAAGAGGTCTTACTATGCTTTGCAGTCTCTAGTCTATCTTTAATTGATGTGCCTCATAAACTTACATATTTAATAGTTCACAAGATGAGCCCTTAGGCTTAGACAAAGCTTTACATTTTACATCATGTTTTCCCATTGTCTATGTAACCAAAGGCAGGATTTATGAAATCCGTGACATACAAAGACATTGAATCCTATTCCCTGTTGTTTAAAATCATTCATTAGAAGAATGTCTGTTTTCAATAAAAGGAGTGGAATTTAGAAAAGCAATTTCTGTCTAGACGATAAAGTTTCATGAGGGCAAAAATCTTTGTTTTATTCTCAAATGTATCCTAAGCACCTAGGACAAACAGTACCCGGCATATCATAGGTACTCAATAAATATGTGTTCAGTGAGTGAATGAACTATGAGAAAGAAAACCGATGCTACACATAGAACAGGCTTTTTAAATGAAGTTGGCTTGCCATTTTAAAGTGACTGTGGAATAGAAATTAGTAGATAATAATCTTTAACTTTGATTCCTTGGAGATAAGCCAGCCCACGACTGCTAGTTGTCCTTTCTGAAAACTCTACGGTATATGAATAAACAACCAAAACTTTTGAAAAGCTTTACAATATGGAAAATAATCGAGTGCTAAATTTTTGTGGTAGAGAAAATGACAAGAAATGAAAATTTAGAGAAAACTAAGTTCATTGGGCCTTGGAGAAATAATTTATTTGACAAGAGTTCATGTTTATCTAATACCTACAAAGGGCCAGATCCTGTGCACGCAACAAGCACAGGGCAGCAATTCACAAGCAAGGCTATAACTACACTCTCACCCCTACTCTAGCAGTGATATGATACGGTTACAACAAACTCTACTTCTGAATCAGGATGGCCTTACTGAGAAGCTGAAAGAGTGATAGTAAAGATGGAATGGGCCAAAACGTTCAGGGAAATTGGAATGACAACATTCCTCGAAGCTGAGAAAACAGTGAATGTTTTAGAGAAACAGCATTGAGACCTCGAGAAATTGTTGTCCAAATGGAAGAAATTGTGCATTAATTAGGATAATTGCATTTCTGTTAAAAAGGAGCCCCTGAATACCATGATGTAAACAAATAAGTTTCTTCCTTTTCCATGCAACAAGCTGAGCATGATCAACTGAGGGCTGATATCTTCACCTCATTGTGCAAAACCAGGCTCTTTCTGTCTCATTGCTCAGCTATCCTCAGCACATGGTTTTCACCTCATGTTTTAAGATAGCTGCTGCAGTCCCTGCCATTACATCTACATTTCAGTCAGCAGAAAGGAGAGAGAGAGACGTAGAAAGCAAACGCTATCATCCTCCACAGAATACACACACCCATTCTATTTGTCCTAATTTCTTATAACTGCCAAGCAAAACACCTCTGCTCCTCTTCCTCCAGTTTCTAATCCATCTAATTCACATTTTCCCTTCAGGACCAGGAGAAAGCCCTGGAAGTTTAAGTGCCACTATGAACTTAGAAAAGCAGGAACTGGAATTCTTGAATCACTGTCAGATTTTCATATACTTACTCTCCTTACATTCCTTCTCCAGAGGAATGGATGAGAACTGTGTATAGTGAGAAGATCCTTGACTGAAAGATACTACTTCAATGAGAACACTAGGATTATTTATACTTGGAGGTCTTAATTTGTAGCACATCCTTGCCAACCTATTCCAGCTTTGCGATGGCTAGGAACAGGACTCTTGATGTGAACTGTAGTCTTCTCTCCCTTTAAGTATAATCACAGTCAGGGGAGTGTGACTAGGAGAGACAGATTGAAATGCCTCCTGTGGCACATGAGATGCTAGCAACTTGTACCTTAATAATAGCAAATTCACCTTAATAATAGCCATCTTGGCAGTGCCAGTAGAGCTCCTCTGAGGAAGAGCTCTCTTCTTGCCTGTCTTGCCCCTCATGAAGAAAATCGCCAGGTAAATCTAGGTTCCAGGATCTTTATTATTGGAGGTAGTGTGTGAATCAGCAAGATGCGACGTGATTTATATACACTGGGCTGGGCTTTCAATGGGGGACATTCAAACCAGAATCGATTCCTCTTCTACTTGGAATGTACGTCATTGATTGAGAAAAAATAGGAAATGTCCTAATAACATTGGTCATCTTTACTGCCTTGGGCATCGCTTTTACATGCTCTGAAGTAAGAGTCAGGCCTCTAGAAAGAGGTGTTTCTTTTCCAGTAAGTAGAACTTAAAAGAACTGTTCCTAAGACCAGGACATTGCAGAATGACCTCTTGTTACCTTTTAGTTTCTCTCTTTCTTTTAAAATGACATCACCTCAAAGATGAAATGAGGTGAAAATTTCTCCAGCTTTCAAACTAAGTGGGAAATGATATTAATACTCATTCTGTAAAACAAAAGGAGAGTAATTTTATCTCATACTTTTTGTGTCTTTCTCCAAAAATCAGGCCATCTGGTAGAAATATTAAAAAGTAGATAATTATATATCAGAAAGAATAATCTTTTTCCTTTGATTTTAGCTAAGAGGTATTATTAATATTTCCAAGCGGATAGAGTACACAACTCTAACAGAAGTAAGCGTATGTTCTAGTTAAGATTACAAATATCACTTGAAATAGAATTGTGTAAATTAGTGACATAAAAATCATAAATTGATTTCAAATATTAATTCAGTAATTATTTTGTAATTATTATAGAGGCTTTGGGAGCCTCTGTAGTTCAGTGTCTGTTATTCATATCACTTTCTCCGTTATCTCTTCTGTCAGGCTTCTAGTCTTCTTTGTTCTTATTTCTATATAGTTTTCTCAAGGTCTATTTTGCTTCTTTCCATTTCTTTTTATTGTTTTCCTTGGTTTGTTTTTCCCATTTGTTGAGCCTCTATGTGTGCCATTATTGAAGGCTCTCCTGTTATCTTTTCTCCTCCCAAACTCTCTCTCTAAAATTATATCTTCTATATCTTTCCTCTCCCCCACTTATCTCATGCCTCTTCCTTCCCTCCCGAAACACACATGCACATTCATACACAGACAATCATACCCAGCCCTCCTTTTGTTAGTGTTAGGGCCCAGTTGGCATTGAACAAGAAAGGCATGGCTGAGACCAGAACAGTCAGATGCACTGGAGCTGACTGACAGAAAGTAATAGGAGGCCATCTAGACACCTGGAGGGAGAAGACTATTTGGGGAGTCCAAGGAACAGAGAATGGTAACCAGAGAATCTTATGTATCAAAATTTCAGAGGAATATGGCCTTGGAGAGAAAGCTAGGCAAAGTGGCTGCCAATTGAGATTCAATACTTGGAAGAACAGACAGGACCTAGCCATACAAAGTATATTATTTTCTTTGTTATCATCTGGGAAAAGTGCCAGTAAAGGACCCCGATTTTGAAAAAATCAAGGTTATTATGCAGAAATCAATTAGAGTATAGCAATAGATGAGAGAAGACCAGTTACACAAATTGGGCTGTTGGGATCAGGTCGGTGGATCCAGCTAAACCAATGATGCTTGGTTACCAAGCTCTTTGTTTTCTCTTACCTCTGACCCTGAGCACGGTAAGAATCTGAGTCGTGGGTAGGAATCATGTGGTCACTGCACAGGGATCAAAGGGGTGCTTTATCAGAGCAGATGACCATAACATAGCTCTCACCTCCTCTTCCGTCCTTGCTACTTTCTAAATCCAGAGCACATCTGCTTGTTGTTTCTTTAGTGGCCACCGAGAAGTTGGAATTTGTAATTAATATGTGACAAGGTCGAGAAATTGCTCACAAAAGGAGATTCTTAACAAGGGTAAGGGATACATCCTGAAACTTTGAATTGCCAAATTCTTGAAAACTACTGTGACCCAAATTTCTTACAGGAATCATTTTTCCATAAAGTATCACGTTTTATCTCTATGAGATTTATAGGTTGACAGTGATGAATAAGAAACTACTGATTTGTGTGGACATAGGAGTTTAGGAAGTTGCTAAATGCCATTGTGACCTAAACTAATATATACAATATACCTCTGAGCAGAAAACATGCTCTTAGTCTTTAAATGTTGGAAATATCTATTCTTTTCAAGTGTCCACCTGCCCTCTTTGAATCACCTTGACTCATCATCACATGTACACAAAGAACACAAAGAAACTGGACCGAGGCTGTCATCGTCTTCCATTTCCAGAATTTGCTCAGCCATTGCCTGCTCTACAAACCCACTTCCAGTACCCCTTGCCATCATCACCCCCACCCCCTGGCTCTTTGACTCCTGTTTGACCTTAAAAGTCAGTTCCTGATTTTCACTTCAGTCCTCTAGTTCTGATGACTCATTCATGCACAAGACTCTAGCACAATCTGGGTCAGGACTCTTGCTCTCTCATACCACACACTTTGTGACTTTGGCAAAGAAATGGTCCCAATCTTCTTGGCCTTGGCTCTTTGATATGACCTAGCTTGGTCCACTCCCTTCCATCCACTCAATAAATATTTTTTACCTTTAGCTAATCATGGTAACAAGATATTTGTTACTACAAATAATTCACTCTGGTTGTGGGAGCACAGTAATGTTAATGATTAGGAAAAAAAAAATCTCTACAGGTAGGCAAAAGTAAAGGACAACCAAAATCTAATATTTATTTTTTGCATAAATAAGCGAGAATATATTCTGATGGTTTGATAATATAATATGATGAATATTATCCATGAGCATTTAATATGATTAAATACCATATAAATACACATGATTGTATAAGTAGAAATACAATTTGATAATGTCACAGTGTGGTCTTTACACTCATCCCTCATACATTGCTGGTGTAAATACAAATGGCACAGCTACTTTAGAAAAGTTTCTCATAAATTTCAATATATATTTACCATATGACCCAATAATCCCACTGCCAGGTGTTTACCCCAGACAAATTAGAACATATGTCCACACAAAGATGTTGATGCAAATATTTCTAGATATATTTTCATGATAGGCCCAAACTTGAAATGATTCCAATGTCCATCATATTTAGATAAAATAAGATGAATGCATAAAAATATTGTGGACCATTCAAACACTGGAATACAGCTCAGCAATGAAAACTAACAAACTACTGACAATATGCAACAACATAGTTGAATATCAAAATTATTTTGTTTAATAAGAGAAACCAGACATGAAAGGCTTCATACCATGTGACCACTTATATGACAGTCTCAAAATATTGGTTCTATCTTTAAATTTTAGTGCCAAAGAGCTTCTTGTTCTATGGTATCAATTCTTTCTTTTGTAAAAATTATGAAAAGTGAATCTTATTATAAATGTGAACATTTATTAAGGTCAAAATATATGGCAAGCCAACCCAATACATATTTATTTCACAGTACCTTAGAATCCTAGATTATTTGGATTTGGTAATGAGAGCCATAATATGATTTAGTTAGAAGAAATTTGATAAAATTTGTGTTTTTATAAGTCATGTGACTTATTCAAAGTTTATGTTAGAAAAATCACTAAGATTTCTTTTGTAATTAAAATAAATAAATATTTCTTGTAACTCTGCAAGTTTACTTTAGAAGTAGATATGAAAGTCTTTATCATTCATGATAATGAAAAGTTTTGATGTTATTGAGAAAATCAGAATTTATTGATGATATACAAATACAATACTCCTAAGTAGTGTATATATATATAAGCATATATATATTATTTTTTACATTTTTAATTTGCAGCTAATATAATGTACTAAGTGAGTCTGAAGGTGGTTTGCACTTAATAACCACATTAATTCATGGCTAGAGATTTCCAAAACAAAACACGGGAGGAAAATCAACCTAAAACCTAACGTTGAGTATGGAAAAAAGTCTTAGGATGGGATTCCAGTGGCTAAGATAAAAAAAAAAAAGCTAGTTTCTGAGACACACAAACTCAAAGAAATAAATTATTTCATTTTCTGTTAAACTAAAATATAAATATTTAACTCATGGGGAGTCTCCATCTATTTTTACATATTATTACATTAATTCTCTGTGCTTCTTCTCCCTCCTTTGGGTCTTAGTAGAGTGAAATAAAGAGACACAGAAACGGCCCCCATTGCATTCATTCTCCTAAATAGATCAGGAGCATGATGCTGACATTTATGGAATACCTATTTTTGCCAGGCACTGGGCTAAGCATTTTGCATGCATCATCTTATTTAATCTCACTTTTATTTTACAGCTGAGCAAACTGAGGTTTTGAGAGGTTAATAACTTTCCCAAGGTCACACAGCTGTTAAGGGGCAGAGCACAGGTAAATTCAGCTCCATCCTGAGTGCTCTATATAATACACTTGTCGTTCTCAATGTGTGGCCCTGGGACCAGTAACATCAGCATCCCCTGAAAACTTTTTACAAATACAAATGACTGGGCTCCATGATAGAATTACTGAATCAGAAACACTGTGGGTAGGATCCAACATTCCGTGTTTTAACAAATGTTTATTGTGAATTTTTTTGGAAAGTTTGAATATATTTATTATTTATAATACAGAGATGCCTTGAAATCTTATACACAGAAGTATCAGATACCCAAAAATGGTACTATCTTGTACAAAATTGGAAACTCTTACTCTTGTCAATTTCTTCAGTTTGGTGGGCAGGAAATTTTACAGGATGATACATAGTATAATGCATTCATGCTGTGCACATGTCCTGAAGTTCCTGTACTTGAACAGGAAAAGGTAGCAAATCCACCTTCCTCGGCATTCTAATTAATTCTTGCAACTAAGTCAGTCCTAATTCTAATTAAGGGGAGAAAATGCTGAGAGAAGGTAGGAGTTGTAATCAATTGGGATATAAAACATTTTTAATGGTAATGATAAGTCCAAAATTTTATAACTTTGTGAAATTATATTAGTCATTTAAAGTTCATTTTGTGATAAAATGACTTTCCCCATTTTCAATATTTTACTCCTCACAATGGACATATAATTTTTTCTTTTTTACTTTTCAGGCAATTACAAGGATACAAATGTTTTGGTTACATGGATTGATTTGTACTGCTTGAGTCAAAGTTGTAAGTGTGCCCATCACCTAGATTGTGATCATTGTACCCATTAGGTATGATTTCACCCATCCTCTTCTCCCCTCTCCTCCCAACTTGATTTCCATTGAGTTTCACTTCCATTTGTGCACATGAGTGCTGATTGAGTAGTTCCAATTTAATAGTGAGTACATGTGGTGTTCATTTTTCCATTCTTTAGAAACTTCACTTAGGATAATGGTCTCCAATTTTGTCCAAATTTTTGCAAAAGAGATTAAGTCATCATTCTTTGTGGCTGAGTAGTATTCCATGGTATATATACCTCACATTTTGTTAATCCACTCATGAACTGATGAACACTTGGATTGATTCCACATCTTTGTGATTGTGAATTATGCTGCAATAAACATTCCAGTGCAAGTGTCTTTTTGATAAAATGATTTCTTTTCCTTTAGGTAAATACCCAGTAGTGGGATTGCTAGACCAAATGATAGGTCTACTTTTAGCTCTTCGAGGAATCTACACCGTATTTTCCATAGAGGTTTTACCAGTTTTCAGTCCCACCAACAATGTATATATGTTCCTTTCTCTCTGCATCCATGCCAACATCTATTGTTTGGGGACTTTTTGATAAAAGCCATTCTCACTGGTCTTAGGGGATATCTCATTGTGTTTTGATTTCTACTTCCCTGATGATTAGAGATGGTGAACATTTTTTCATATGTTTATTGGCCATTAGTCCATCTGCTTTTGGAAAGCTTCTGTTCATGTCTTTTGCCTGCTTTTTAATTTTTTTTAATTTTTTTCTTGCTGATGTGCTTGTGTTCTTTGTAGATTCTGGTTATTAGCCCTTTATCAAATCTATAGTATGTGAATATTTTCTCCCATTCTGTAGGTTTTCTGTTTGCTCTGTTGATTGTCTCCTTGGCTCTGCAGAAGTTTTTTTAATTTAATAAAATCCCATTTATTTATTTTTGTTGTTGCCACGATTGCCATTGTGGTTGTCTTCATAAATTCTTTACCTAGGCTGATATCTAGAAGAGTTTTTCCAAAATTTTCTTCTAGAATTCTTATGGGATTATGTCTTGAATTTAAGTTAGTTATCTATCTTGAATTAATTTTGTGAGTGGTGAGAGATATGGATCCTGTTTCAATCATCTACATCTGGCTATCCAATTTTCCCAGCACCATTTAGTGAATAGAGATTATCTCCCCAGTGTATATTGTTGTCTGCTTTGTCAAAAATCAGATGACAATATGTGGATGGTTTTACATCTAGCTTCTCTATTCATCTCCATTGGTCTATGTGTCTATTTTTGTGCTAGTAACATGCTGCTTTGGCTACTATAGCCTTGTAGTATAGCTTAAAGTCTGGTACTGTTATGCTTCCAGATTTATTCCTTTTGCTTAAGGTTGGTTTGGCTATTTGGGCTCTTTTCTGGTACAAGTGTACAATATTTTTTTCTGGATCTGCAAAAAATGATGTTGTATTTTGATGTGGATTGCATTGAATCTGTAAATCACTTTGGGTAGTATGGATATTTTAACAATAGTTGATTTTGCTGATCCATGTGTATGATACATTTTTCCATTTGTTTGCGTCATCTGCAATTTCCTTCCTCAGTGATTCATAGTTCTCTTTGTAGAGATCTTTCACCTCTTTGGTTAAATATATTCCTAGGTATTTTATTTTCTTTGTAGCTATTGTGAAAGATATTGAGTCTTTGATTTGATCCTCAGCTTGACTCTTGTTGGTATAGAGGAATGTTACTGATTTTTGTTTTTTCATGTGATTTTGATGCTAAAGTTTGAAAAGCACCAACTTATTCTATACTTCCTCCATAATAGCAACATATTTAATATTTATAAAAAATTCATATTTAAAAGTTTCCATAATGATTTAACTGGTGGATTTTCAAGTATACATTTCGGAATACTTTTCCTTTCCTTGGCTAAGAAAACTCAATAAATAACATCAATAGTACACATCCTTGTGAGAACTGGAAGGCAAGAAGTTGGTTGGAATCCAACTAAAGGTGAGAAAATTTTGCACATCACTTCATTGATTTATTTTATAGGACTCAAAGCATTTTTCAAAAGCAAAATAGATTGTTATCTATAACTTATGGGAAAACGAAGTGTGCATTACCTGATTGATTTGTTTCAGCAGGTCAGGCCAACAATGAAAATAGTAACAACCAGTAAAGAGTGTGCAGAAAGTAAATGCACAATTAACCTGCTTTGCCCAGATACTCAAAACGTTGATAATTCCACATGGTAAGAGATTGGGGAGAGGGAAAGAAGGAATTTAACTATTAGAAAAGCTGGCAAGATGAGATGGGAGATATTTCCTTCCATGAAAAATTAATATTCCAGCTTTTTTTTTTAGGCACATGTGCTCTGCACTGCCCTCCACCAAGTATCTGGACACAATGTGTAGTCAATACACTGTAAATAACCTATATTAATCTAGGGAATTTCATGCTATTGGAGTGGGTTCAGAGAAGCCAGCGTAGTGTTTGCATTTCAGAAAATAAGAGTGAGAGAGAAAACCAGAACACAGCTTTAGTGAAAACATGCTTCTTAATTCATATTAACTGTCTATTAGGATTGTGCTTACTGATGTGAAAGCTTTGGAAAAACTATGTGAGATATCACATTAAAACAGGAAACAGATGGTGCTTAACTGGGTATGCAGGTGAGGAAGCAGGAGCTTCCTCATTTGGCTGTGGGATGCACAACAAGAACAGCAGCGACCTGTTTGTTCTTTAGTCCGAGTCTGAGGAAAATATCAGTATGTTTATGAATTATTGCGCATCATGTTTAGTATGTACTAATTTACTTACATGGAATCTAACACGATAACAAGAATATAATCTGACCGCGAATTCAGTGAATTGTAGTTTATTCCTGCCATTACAGTTATTTCTGATTATCAAAACCATTCCTTCTGATGTTAATATAGAGCATACTGGGCTTTAGAGCATGAAAGACTCAGTGCAAATTTAACCATTTGCAAATCAGGTTCATGCTGGAATAAACTAAGATAATTTATAGAATGTACTAAAACTAGATTACAAGAAAATTTATGATATGTAGTCACACAATAATAAAAAACCAAAGATTAATTAACATAAAAATTCTAGCTGTCACATTTCTGCAAGTAGAAATAATTATAATGTAATTTTATATTTCACTGATTGAACCTCCAACTAGGTCCAGGGTAAAGTCAGTATGAAAATGAAAGGCACCTTTAGGCCAGGAGGAAAACAGGACATGATCTCACCAGCTTTGGAATTAGAACCATTGAATCATTTGCTATGCACACACACACGCACACACACACACACACATGCCTTTGATGATATTTATTATTGCTTCCAAAGACTAGAAAATTTGAAATAAAAATGAATGAAAAAAAAAATGAATGAGACTTAAACATACCTATCCAAACTATCTTGGGCAATTTCAAATAGCTAATGTATGGAGTTTTATTTTTAAAAATGAATAAAAGTGTTCATTTCATTAATTCTTAAAATATCAAAGTATTAGAGGTAAAAAGAATTCTTTTATAGAAACTGTAACCAAGAAATTAAATCATTGAACATAAATCGATAATAATTTGTGACTTTTTCCATATCTAATATTGGGAAATCACACTTCAAGTAAAAGCTAAAGTTTGAATACTAAAAAAAAAAAAAAATCTTAGCTTTTTAAGCATAGGACTTTTAGGAACTAAACAAATGTCTAGATTTGCTTTCTACTTCATCTTTGTATTCCTAAAACACAATGCCTGCTGCACTATAGTTGCTCTGTAAGTGTTGGTTGGATAGAATAAAGTACCATTCTCATTACAACTTGGCCAGTCCCGTACACTAAGGAGTATAATTTTTCTGAATAAAAAGAAAAGCTCATCCTTTGAGTATTATAGGCAATCATCTGAGGCTCCTAAATATTCTATTAGGGACCTGGCTTTCTCCTTTCATCTCCTCTAATGATGCTGAATCACACCGTATTTGAAGACTGCTGATTGGCGGAAGATACAAATGGGTTTTCTGTATTTAGGGAGACTTGTGATGTACTTGTGTGGTTTAAGTACGTTGTGAGCAGTTGGCTAGTATTGCAGAAGTAGCCTCTTGAAGTAACCTGCAAAAACCATCCAGAATCTTATCAATATAAAAATAAGTCAGTTTTGTGCTTTTATTGTATTAGATAATAGCTCATCATTATTTTAGGAATCATATGTTTTACGTTAACTCACATTTTTATATACATTCCTAAAATTAGACCTTCATAAAACTTTTAACTTTAGAGAAATTTAGTCAAAAATTAATATTTCAAGTGACATTTGTGTTTGTATAATAACTGAAACAAATATGATCCTCCCCCAACCTCCAAAGTCATAAACATTCAGCAGACTTGGATTCTCGTCCTGGATCTTGAGACATTGGCAAGTCCATTAATGTCCTGGGCTTTTGTAATTTTCATTTGTAAAACAGTACTAACAAAACCTATGCAGTAGGGTAATTATGAGGGTTAAACATAATGAGATGTTATGTGTGAAATTGTTTAGATACCTAAATTTTACCTAAACGTATTATGACATTTTGATAATAAGGTATTAAACTTTGAATATCTAGAATATCAGAGAATAAAAGTTCCAGGTTGCATTAATCTTCTAGTTCATGGAAGACGAAGGTAAAACTATCTCTTTTTCAACCCTTATTTTTTAAAATATATTTCTAAGAAATCAGTTTGTCTTCCTGCTTTACTCTAAAAAAATTAAATCTTAAGATTAAATGGGATTTAACTACATGTTGAATAACAATTCCAACTGTAATGTTGGACTTCATGATGCACGGGTTGGGTCTAAAACCATCCTGAACCTAGGATGCTCAGGAATTTTATTTTTTACTTAATGCCTAAAATCAGTTGATTTTTAAAATAATGTCTTTTTCTTCATAACAGCAGAGTATATTGAAAGAAATCATTAAAGGTTAATGTTACTTTCTCTTTGGTTAAAACAGTTTTCTGTAGTAAAATCTTGTTCTGTAAATACATCTGATTTACTGTCAAAGTATAAATATCAGATATCTTGAACATTTTGTATTTAGTTTATGTACAAAAAAAAATTGAAAGAGTAAATCTCTACACATCATTGCTGTCCAAGGACTTACCAAATTTATAAGCTAATTGGATTTAGTAATGTGGGTAGCATTTTCCAAAGATGGAAAATGGGCTCCACAGAGAAAACTGAAATGAACGGACCTGTGTCTGAGCCCAGGGAGCCCATAGTCTTTGTAACATCCAGCATTTACCATGGGTGATTTGTCAGTTTGGAGAGACAGAATGTAATTGTGGATATGTTACCTGAATATAAGTAGATATGTTAAAATTGTGTTTTACTGTACTTAAAAGGAGATGAGTGATATTTTATTATTTATTTTAAAAATATCCACATGGTGCTGTCAAGAGTATCTGTTTTTAATTATGCCTATAGACAGGAACAAGACAGTGTCATTTATCATTAACTTCCTAAGGTAAAATGATTATAGGTTTTGAATGGATTTTTCCTCTTATTTTTTTCTTATTCTCTTGTAGTAATTAGATTAGATTAGTTAGCTAGATAGCTAGATGGCAAATAGATAAAAGTGTTGTACAAATATTTAAAGCACATTGTTTGGCAATCATATATCTGTCTCCCCTCCAAGAATATGAGCAGTTTAAGGAAAGTGACCATGTTCTATTTGCTTGTCTGTCTTGAGGGATACTGGCATGGGCAGGGACCAGAGACCCAAGGGCTGTCCTAGGCATAGGTGCTGGAGCTAGAGGGTTGGGGTGGAGTCCTCCTCCTGTGTGTCCTCCATATTATTAAGCCTTTTATTGCTGGATTGTGGGGACATCCAAGTTCCAGGAGTGAGTGTAAGGTGACTAAAATGATGGCTGGAGTGGGTGAGATAGCCAGAGCACTCAGGCAAGACTTACGGACATAATTCCCATCCTGGCTGAAAATCATCTTTGTGTCTCTCTTTAGTGCTTTGCACAGTTTCTGGCACATAGTAATTTTGAATACCTCTGTGTTAAATAACAAATAATCAATTTGTTCCATACCTAACAATTAAAACTGAGAACAGCCAGTCTGAGAGTATTCCGGGTAAGAACAGGGATACAGTCAGGTTTGAAAATATTGATGTTTTAATAGATAATCCACAAAGAAAACAGTACACAGCATATATATTCAAAGAGACAAACACCTTATTGAAGTTGGGTTGCACACAGAAAGAAAAAGGATGATGTGCCAATAATATCAACATCCTTTATTTTTATAGTGTAGGGTCTGGTTAAAATCATTCACCCAGAAACCATCCCAGTGCTGGGTGAATTATAGCCAAAATGGATGAAAGTTGTCTGGCTTCAATTGCCACTATTATCCTATACCCAAATTTACCTGTCTTCTAAAAATCAGGAAGAAGAAGCAAGAAGTCCTATTTAACACTCAGCCCAAATTAATTCCCCAACAGTCCCTAAATTAGAGGCAGAGGAAAAATAACTGACAAATGGTAGAAATAATGGAGAATTATCATAGGCAATAAGCTATGGAAATTTATTTTAAAACCAGACTAAGGGAGGAATGCAACTTGTGCTAAGCAAACTGCCCTGCTTTGGCAGCAAAAGACTCAAACCTCATTATGGAAAAAAGGTTTCCTAAGGACCAACCTCTATTTTTGCATAAAATCATTTGGACAACACCTAAGAATTAAAGAATATTTTGTAAAGGAATTATCAGTGTCAATACTGATTATGCTGTATTCATGAGCATATGCTCTAGCTAGATTTCTTGATTCCTCTCCATTTTCAGGGCAGACTCAATGATTTTTACATTTCTAGGTGTCTTCTGAGGTGTCAGCCTCACAGACACTGACCCACTCCCTCTAAGCCTTAGAGACAGGCACTGTTGTATAAACGGCACCTGAGTATCAGAGCATTGGCAGAAAGTTTGATATGGACACATCTGGTCTATTAATATTATATTCTCCTCTAACACTTATTCTTTTAGCTCCATCAAATCCCTACTCCTTCCTGAACAAGCTCCACACTCCTCTTATCTCTACTTAGATCTTCGTTCTGTCCATGACCTCCTTCCCCATCATTCATCTCTATCCTTTGATTCTCAGAGTATTCACACATTTGCTAGGAAAGTTTTCCTGATTTCCCCAGATAAATTCATCCCTGTAGCCCTTTTTTATACATCTAGGATTTGGCACATACTAACTACATTCTACTTATTTCTGTCTGATTGTCCAAAGTTATAACAGCCATGAGGCCAGAGCCTCCGTCTTCATCTTTGGAACTTCCAGTTCTTCTAGTAGAAGGTTGATGTATAGAGGATTCTTGATCAATTTGACCATTTATTTTTTTGTTGTTGTTGTTATATTTTTATACTAAAATAATTCATTTCATTAAAAAGAACTTTATCATGATAATTACCTAACAAGAGCTCCAGTGTACTAAGAATATACTTATGTGTATAATTTCTTGTATTTATAGAGCAATCTGATTGGCATTTCAATGAAAATGAACCTTTATTTTCTTCAGAGACTATAGTGGCAAAAGACAGCAGACAACCTACAGAATGGGAGAGAAAATTTTTGCAAGCTACACATCCGATAAAGAGTTGATGACTAGAATCTATTTAGAACTCAGGAAAATCAGCTAGAAACAATCAAACAACCCTATCAAAAAATGGGCTAAGGACATGAACACAAACTTTGCAAAAGAAGACAGAATAATGGCCAACAAACATGAAAAAACACTCAACATCTCTAATCATCAGGGAAATGCAAATCAAAACCACAAATAGATATCACTTATCTCCAGTGAGAATGACCTTTATCAAAAAGTCCCAAAACAATAAATGTTGGCATGGATGCGGAGAGATAAGAACACTCCTACATTGCTGGTGAAACTGCAAACTAGTTCAACCTCTGTGGAAAGCAACATGGAGATACCTTAAAGCGATACAAGTAGATCTATCATTTGATCCAGCAATCCCATTACTGGGCATCTACCCAAAAGAACTAAAGACATTCTATAAAAAAGACACCTGCACTCGAATGTTTATAGCAGCACAATTCACAAGTGCAAAGATGTGGAAACAACCCAAGTGCCCATCAATACATGAGTGGATTAATAAAATGTGGTATATGCATACCATGGAATACTATTCAGCTATAAGAAACAATAGTGATATAGCACCTCTTGTATTTTCCTGGATAGAACTGGAACCCATTCTACTAAGTGAAGTATCCCAAGAATGGAAAAACAAGCACCACATGTACTCATCAGCAAATTGGTTTCACTGATCAACACTAAGTGCACATACAGGAATAACATTTATCGGGGGTCGGGCAGATGGGAGGGGGGAGGAGGAGATGGGTATATACATACATAATGAGTGTGATGCGCACCGTCTGGGGGATGGACAGAGCTTGAAGCTCTGACTCCGGTGGGGGAAGGAGGGAAAGGCAATAAAATAAAATAAAATAAATAAATAAAATTTTAAAAAAAGAAAAAAAAAGAAAGAAATAAGGACCAGTTCCTACACTAAAGTACCTTTCTTCTTAAAATAATCAGTGTTTTATACTCATATTGAGTGCTTAATTAGTATGCTATTTAAAATCTTTTTTCCTATTTAAAAAAGTCATATACTGTTCTAAAATCATTTCCTATGGGAAGTCTAGAAGATACTGAAACTTATTTGATTCTGTTACAATGTTCAAAAAACTTGTCAATTTGACCATTTCTACTACGCAGAGTTTAAAAAAAGAACATGAAGTCCAGTGTTTCTAAAGATTGCTAACACATGTGCAAAACAAAGATCTCAAAATCCTGTATATTTCTGCTCCTGTGGCCAAGTGTTGAGATGTCTTAAAGAATTTCATTGTAATGAAGAGTACACAGGAAGCTGGATGACTCCGTGACTCATAGTCAAGAACTGGACTCATTCTGCAGCCGTGTTGCCAATATCAGACGATGAAATTCAATAAATCACCTACTGGCTCTACAGTTATACATATTTTTAGAATAATACCTCAGCTATCTCTCTTGAATGATTAATAAGTTATCATTAATAATCACTGTCCATGTTTTTAAAAAGCACTTCTATAAGAAATTTTGATCCCCAAATGAATAAATTCAGGGCTGCTTTCCACAGTTGACCCACTTTTCAATAGCCCATCCAGCTCTTGAACAGAACTTACAAATGCCTGTTTTGTGCATTAGATAATATCATAGAAAACAGATATTAAAGATGATATTACTGTTGAATAATATATGTATGTATATATGCAAATACAAACATATATGTGATAATTATGGTTCCCAAAATAGTATTTCCTTAATCGGACTTGTTATCCTATTTCCCTTCTTTGAAATTTTGTTTATGCTTTTTTTCAAAATTAAATAACAACAAAAACTTAGATATGGATAATAAATATTCAAATAGATCATACCTCAAATATGTAATTTTCCATACTTATGTATGATTTAACATGATGCTTGAGAAACACTAGTCAAGATAAATGCTAATCTTTTGAATCATAGATTTGTAAATAAATAAATGGAGTTAAGGTATCCAAATAAGCCTATCTGGTTGTAGCATTAAAAGAAAGCTCTTATAAGCAAGAAAAATAAAGTGCAAACAAGAGTAAATTGCAGAAAAATGACCATGTATTAAAATAATAACATAGATCCTACATTTCTATATGAATGTGTCATCAAGTCTAATATAAACACATACTCTGCCTAGCAATTCTCTCTATACAAAAACACATTGTATTTTAAAATCTAGATATTCAGCAATGATAAATATCATCACAATCAGCCATGAGAATGATCCTCATGTCCATACCTCACTACCTTGCCAAGAAATGTATTCTTCATATTGTCATAAACAATCTATTTGGCTTCATTGTCTGCTGATAAACATTTCCCATCAATTCTTTTGAAGCACACACTATTGACATACTTCCAGATAATAACAGATAGCCTAAAATAACATTTTCCTAACCCTCTTTTTCAAGGTCTTCCTTAATAAAATTCAACTTTTAAAATTCATGTAGTCATCATAATTATTGGATATTTTATTTTAGCCACAAGCTTCTAGTAAATAAGGCTGTGTATTAAGCAAATGCAGGCGTTTCAAATGCTTTCATATTAACCATCCTATTTTTTTTCTTCTGCCTTGAAAAATCACTGAACAAATTAGCAAATCAGTATGAAAGCCAGTTCAGAAGTAGTTTTTTATCAAGTAGCATTTTAAAAAATTGACTTAATTGTTACAGATCACATCAGTGTTCCCACCCCATCTTACAGTTGGTTATCACCAACTACTGATCTGTAAACTTGTAGAGCCCTGAATCTCCAGACTCCATTTGTCAATCAATTCACCTACTTTGTATTAACCACAAGCTTTGTGGCCAATGTTTACTATACCAGAAAGTATTTACTGAATTAAGCAAAGTTGTCAACGTGATAATAACCTTTTGTCATCAATATTAATATTGACTCTTCATACCTCCAAAACATATTTTAATAAATTACTTTTCCCTTGTTGAAAACAGAACATAGTATAATGTTAATTTAACATAAAATCAAGAAAATCCTGGTACTGTTTATAATATGAAAGCACCAGTGGAGCTATTCTCTAGGAACAAAAAGAGGAAGGCAAGCGCGCTGTATCCTCTTCCACAGAGGACTACCGGCAACTAGACTGAGGTTTGCAGTCCATTGCTGAATAGATAAGATGGAAACCTAACTCCCAGGCTACCATCCTGTGCTGTGCACTTGGACTGTGCAGCTGGATTTAAGTGTACATCTGTATACACACTAAAGTCTTTAGTGAGAAATCCCATAACATGGCTTAGGTCAGACTATAGAAAATTAGGCTAAAGGGAAAAAAAATTCTTAAGGAAACAATAGTAACAGAGAGGCCAAGTTCCCTCTAATCAGAATCTACATCAATTCCATTTTCCCAGTGTGATTACTGAAAACCTTCATGTCTTTAAGTCAAGCATGTTGCCTCTAAAGCCCAAGGTTCTTGTCCTACTCACCTTCTGGTATGTCAAAAGCAGAACAAGTCTAGTTTTAACTGTTTCTCAAGGTAGTTACAACCCAGTGTCTAAGGGTATGCATTTGGGGATCAGAAAAATCTTCATGAAAGTACTAACTCCACCACTTACTAGCTGTGTGAACTTCAGCAATTTACTGAGACTCTGAGATTTAATTTACACATTTGTAAAATGGGGATAAAAATAGAACCTACTTCACAGGATCACTATGCCACTGTTCTTGGAACCTAGGAAATACACAAAGTTTTATTATTATTATATTCCAATTCAAGATGCCATCTAACTTAAACACCATTCCATGGTGAATGCTCAGTGTGTTTATGATAGTCTCACTGTGTCATAAGACTAAGTAGAGGATACTGGAAGTCACAGCACAGTAATATCAAGAAAACTGGGCAGAGATTGGGATTACAATGGTGAGCAAGACATTCTAACTCATTCAGAGCTTCCAGTTCCATTGAAAGAAGAAGAAGTAAAAGTTAATTTCAGTGTATGTTTTTCTCTGCTTTGTCAAAGATTAGATGGTTGTATGAGGGTGGTTTTATATTTGGGTTCTCAGTTCTGTTCCATTGGTCTATGTCTCTGTTCTTGTGGCAGTACCATGATGTTTTAGTTACTATAACATTGTAGTATAGCTTGATGTCTAATAAACTGATGCCTCCTAATTTGTTCTTTTTGCTTAAGATTGCTTTTGCTATATGGGATCCTCTCTGGTTCTATACAAAGTGTAGAATTATTTTTTCTAGATCTTCAAAAAATGATGTTGTATTTTAATAGAGATTGCATTGAATCTGTAGATCACTTTAGTTCCAAAACAATAAATGTTGGTGTGGATGTGGAGAGATAGGAATAGTCATACATCACTCGTGGGACTGTAAACTATTACAACCTCTGTGGAAAGTAATATGGAGATACCTCAAAGAGCTATGGTAGAAATACTGTTTGATCCAGCAATCCCATCACTAGGCATCTACATAAAAGAAAAAAAGACATTCTGTAAAAAAGACATCGACACTAGAATGTTTATAGAAGCACAATTCACAATTGCAAAGATGTGGAAACAACCCAAGTGCCCATCAATACATGAGTGGATTAATAAAATGTGGTATATGTATATCATGGAGTTCTACTCCACCCAAAAAACAATGGTATTCTAGCACCTTTTGTATTATCCTGGATAGAGCTGGAACCCATGCTACTAAGTGAAGTATCCCAAGAATGGAAAAACAAGCACCACATGTACTCACCATAAAATTGGTATTAACTGATCAACACTTATGTGCACATATAGTAGTAACATTCATCATGTGTTGGGCAGGTGGGAGGGGATAAGTATATTCACACCTAATGGGTGTGGTGCGCACTGTCTGGGGGATGGACATGCTTGAATCTCTGACTTGGATGGGGAAAA